>JAODAL010053198.1:0-25457 GCA_025379985.1 Phyllomedusa bahiana | reverse complement strand
AATATCGTATCCCCCAAAAGATGCAGTGTACCCAACTATAGAGAACAGCCATCAATAATGCAGGTTACCCAGAAATACAGTGCACTCAGCAAAGATACGGTGCACCCTGCAAAGCACAGTGCACCCAATGATACAGTCTCCCCAACAGAGATACACTGAACCCAGCAAATAGACGACGCACTAAAGATACAGCATAACCAACAGACAAAGTGTACCCAACAAATACAAGCATACCCAGCAAACAATGCAATGTGACCAGATATACAGTATAGCCAGCAAATACAATGCACCCGACGAAAAGGTAGAGAACCAGCGAAGATCCAGTGCGCCCAAGACATAGTGCGCCCAAGACATAGACAGTGCGCCCAAGACATAGACAGTGCGCCCAAGACATAGACAGTGCGCCCAAGACATAGACAGTGCGCCCAAGATATAGACAGCGCGCCCAAGATCTAGACAGTGCGCCCAAGATCTAGACAGTGCGCCCAAGATCTAGACAGTGCGCCCAAGATCTAGACAGTGCGCCCAAGATCTAGACAGTGCGCCCAAGATATAGACAGTGCGCCCAAGATATAGACAGTGCGCCCAAGATATAGACAGCGCGCCCAAGATATAGACAGCGCGCCCAAGATATAGACAGCGCGCCCAAGATATAGACAGCGCGCCCAAGATATAGACAGCGCGCCCAAGATATAGACAGCGCGCCCAAGATATAGACAGTGCGCCCAAGATATAGACAGTGCGCCCAAGATATAGACAGTGCGCCCAAGATCTAGACAGTGCGCCCAAGATCTAGGCAGTGCGCCCAAATATTCAAAGATACAGTGAATCAACAATTTTACATTGTCCCTAGAAAGATCATTCAAACATGCATTGTACAAGAAGTGACTGGAAAAATATAATATACCCAGAGGGACCATCGGATACACAGAGTCCCCAGAGGGACCATCGGATACACAGAGTCCCCAGAGGGACCATCGGATACACAGAGTCCCCAGAGGGACCATCGGATACACAGAGTCCCCAGAGGGACCATCGGATACACAGAGTCCCCAGAGGGACCATCGGATACACAGAGTCCCCAGAGGGACCATCGGATACACAGAGTCCCCAGAGGGACCATCACATACCGAGTCCTCAGAGGGACCATCAGTAACACAGAGTCCCCAGAGGGACCATCAGATACACATCAGATACACAGAGTCCCCAGAGGGACCATCAGATACACAGAGTCACCAGAGGGACCAGCGGATACAAAGAGACAACAGAGGGACCATCGGATACACAGAGTCCCCAGAGGGACCATCGGATATACAGAGTCCCCAGAGGGACCATCGGATATACAGAGTCCCCAGAGGGACCATCGGATACACAGAGTCCCCAGAGGGACCATCGGATACACAGAGTCCCCAGAGGGAGCATCGGATACACAGAGTCCTCAGAGGGACCATCAGATACACAGAGTCCCCAGAGGGACCATCGGATACACAGAGTCCCCAGAGGGACCATCAGATACACAGAGTCCCCAGAGGGACCATCAGATACACAGAGTCCCCAGAGGGACCATCAGATACACAGAGTCCCCAGAGGGACCATCGGATACACAGAGTCCCCAGAGGGACCATCGGATACACAGAGTCCCCAGAGGGACCATCGGATACACAGAGTCCCCAGAGGGACCATCGGATATACAGAGTCCCCAGAGGGAGCATCTGATACACAGAGTCCCCAGAGGGACCATCGGATACACAGAGTCCCCAGAGGGACCATCAGATACACAGAGTCCCCAGAGGGACCATCGGATACACAGAGTCCCCAGAGGGACCATCAGATACACAGAGTCCCCAGAGGGACCATCCGATACACAGAGTCCGCCGAGGGACCATCGGATACACAGAGTCCCCAGAGGGACCATCGATACACAGAGTCCCCAGAGGGACCAATCAGATACAGTCCTCAGAGGGACTCAGATACACAGAGTCCCCAGAGGGACCATCTGATACACAGAGTCCCCAGGGGGACCATCAGATACACAGAGTCCCCAGAGGGACCATCAGATACACAGAGTCCCCAGAGGGACCATCAGATACACAGAGTCCCCAGAGGGACCATCGGATACACAGAGTCCCCAGAGGAACCATCGGATACACAGAGTCCCCAGAGGGACCATCGGATACACAGAGTCCCCAGAGGGACCATCGGATACACAGAGTCCCCAGAGGGACCATCGGATACACAGAGTCCCCAGAGGGACCATCGGATACACAGAGTCCCCAGAGGGACCATCGGATCCACAGAGTCCCCAGAGGGACCATCAGATACACAGAGTCCCCAGAGGGACCATCAGATACACAGAGTCCCCAGAGGGACCATCGATACACAGAGTCCCAGAGGAACCATCGGATACACAGAGTCCCCAGAGGGACCATCGGATACACAGAGTCCCCAGAGGGACCATCGTATACACAGAGTCCCCAGAGGGACCATCGGATACACAGAGTCCCCAGAGGGACCATCGGATACACAGAGTCCCCCAGAGGGACCATCGGATACACAGAGTCCCCAGAGGGACCATCAGATACACAGAGTCCCCAGAGGGACCATCGGATACACAGAGTCCCCAGAGGGACCATCAGATACACAGAGTCCCCAGAGGGACCATCAGATACACAGAGTCCCCAGAGGGACCATCGGATACACAAAGTCCCCAGAGGGACCAATCGGATACACAAGTCCCCAGAGGGACCATCGATACACAGAGTCCCCAGAGGGACCATCGGATACACAGAGTCCCCAGAGGGACCATCGGATACACAGAGTCCCCAGAGGGACCATCGGATACACAGAGTCCCCAGAGGGACCATCGGATACACAGAGTCCCCAGAGGGACCATTACACATATAATGTATCCATAGTGAGCAGCAATGATTCCAGACATGTACCCGGAGAAGCAATATATGGGTCCTACCTCTGCAGTCACCTCCGCCGGTACAATGTGTCCCAATCATGCCCTGTATCCAAACACATACAATGTATCCCAGCTGCACCAGAGCGATACAATGTATCCCAGCTGCACCAGAGCGATACAATGTATCCCAGCTGCACCAGAGCGATACAATGTATCCCAGCTGCACCAGAGCAGTCTTGTCAACAGAACAGTGCGGACCTGAAGTTTACAACGTATCCCTGCGATTCAGATACATTGTCTCCATTCCCAAGTTCCAGACTCACAGATAAAACTTATCCTTTTTTGTAGGTCCCGGTGTCATCCGCTTAGATACAATGAACCTCTCTCAACAGTCGCCAGTGACATCAGCTAAGATACATTGTACCCCTCTCCACAGGTGCCGGTGTCATCCGCTTAGATACATTGTACCTCTCTCCACAGGTGCCGGTGTCATCAGCTTAGATACATTGTACCTCTCTCCACAGGTCCCAGTGCCATCAGCTTAGATACATTCTACCCCTCTCCACAGGTCCCACTGTCATAAGCTTAGATACATTGTACCCCTCTCCACAGGTCCCAGTGCCATCAGCTTAGATACATTGTACCTCTCTCCACAGGTCCCAGTGCCATCAGCTTAGATACATTGTACCCCTCTCCACAGGTCCCTGTGCCATCAGCTTAGATACATTGTACCTCTCTCCATAGGTCCCAGTGCCATCAGCTTAGATATATTGTACCTCTCTCCACAGGTCCAAGTGCCATCAGCTTAGATACATTGTACCCCTCTCCATAGGTCCCAGTGCCATCATCTTAGATACATTGTACCTCTCTCCACAGGTCCCAGTGCCATCAGCTTAGATACATTGTACCCCTCTCCATAGGTCCCAGTGCCATCATCTTAGATACATTGTACCCCTCTCCACAGGTCCCAGTGCCATCAGCTTAGATACTTTGTATCCTCCCCTCTGTGTCTCCGATACATTGTATCGCTTCGTCCAGCAGATCCTCCTGGGTCACATTGTGCAGGTTCCTGGGGGTCCAGAGTGTGACCTACCCGAAGTAAGCCGCCGCCGGCCCGCTGGAGAGGAGGACTACAAGTGACAGCCATCCCAGGAAGCCCTGTCCCTCCAGCATCTTGCTGCGGCTCTGGCGCTGACCATCTCGTTCGTGGAGTTTTGGGTTGGAGTTTGGCTTCTTGCAGATCTGCTCCTCTTATAGACTCTGAGGGCAGCGGGAGGAGCGGAGCCCGGAGACCACCCCCATCATCCAGCCCACCCTCCGGCACTACTCCTCCCAGCAGCGGCCTCCCCCCGCTACACGTGCCTGCACCTCACACCCGGGACTGACACTTCCACTGGCAGAATCCTTAACCCCTGCAGAGCCAAACAGTCCCTGCAGAGCCAAACAGTCCCTGCAGAGCCAAACAGTCCCTGCAGAGCCAAACTACCAGGACCAAACAGTCCCTGCAGAGCCAAACAGTCCCTGCAGAGCCAAACTACCAGGACCAAACAGTCCCTGCAGAGCCAAACAGTCCCTGCAGAGCCAAACAGTCCATGCAGAGCCAAACCAGGACCAAACAGTCCCTGCAGAGCCAAACAGTCCCTGCAGAGCCAAACACCAGACCAAACGTCCTGCAGAGCCAAAACCCCCGGGACCAAACACCCCCTGCAGAGCCAAACGGGGTCCCTGCAGACCCCAAATACCAGGAAAAAACCCAACCCTGCAGGCCAAAATCCCGGAAAAACATTCCCCTCAGACCCAAAACCCCACCGGGAAAAACAGTCCGCGAGAAAAACCCCCGGGCCCCTCAGAGCCAAACTACAAGGAGCAAACAGTCCCTGCAGAGCCAAACTCCCTGCAGACCAAACACCAGGAACAAACAGTCCCTCAGAGCCAAACAGGGCCCCCCCGGAGCCAAAACCGGACAAACTCCTGCGGCCAAATTACCGGGAAAAAACCCCCCCGTCCAAGCCAAATACCAGGCCCCAAACAGTCCCTGCAGAGCCAAACCCCGGGACCAAACGTCCCCGAAAAAAACTCCCTGCGAGAAAAACCCCAGGCCCAAAACCATCCCGCGGGGAAACCCCAAAAAACCCACCCAAAACATCCCGCAGAGCCAAAAAGCCCTCCCCCCCCCCCCCCTGCAGACCCAAAACACCGGGGCCCCCAAAACAGTCCCTCGACCCAAATCCAGGCCCAAAACCCCGCAGAGAAAACCACCAGGCCCCCAAAAGCCCACAACCCAAACACCAGGACCAAAACAGCCCCTGCAGAGCCAAAACCAGGCCCAAACAGTCCCTGCAAGCCAAACTACCAGGACCAAACACCCCTGCGACCAAACGTCCCTCCCAGAGCCAAACTACAGGACCAAACAGTCCCTGCAGAGAAAAACCCTGCAGAGCCATACTACCAGGACCAACAGTCCACTGGCAGAGCCAAAAAAAAAAAAAAATAAAAAACTACCAGGATCTGCCTTAACCCCTGTAGTGTCTATCAGAACCACCCTTAACCCCTGCAGTGCCAAACTACCAGAACAAGCCTTAACCCCTGCAGTGCCAAACTATCAGGACCAATCTTAAACCCTTACAGTGCCAGTCTATCAAAACCACCCTTAACCCCTGCAGTGCCAAACTAACAGTAGCAAACAGTCCCTGCAGAGCCAAACTACCCGGAGCAAACAGTCCCTGCAGAGCCAAACTACCCAGAGCAAACAGTCCCTGCTGTGCCAAACTACCAGGATAAAACAGTCCCTGCAGAGCCAAACTACCAGGACCATACAGTCCCTGCAGAGCCAAACTACCCGGAGCAAACAGTCCCAGCTGAGCCAAACAACCAGGACCAAACAGTCCATGCATTGCCAAACTACCAGGACCAAACCGTCCCTGCAGAGCCAAACTACAGACCAAAACCAGTCCTGCAGAGCCAACTACAGATCCAAACACCAGTTCCCTGCAGAGCCAAACAGTCCTGCAGAGCCAAAAATTCCAGGACAAGCCTTAAGATGCCCTTACAGTGACAGTCTTTTCAAGTATCCACCACTTAAACAAATGCACAGTGCAGTTTACCTCCAAGATCAATTATCCCTGCTAAGTGCCAAACTACTAGGCTAGCTTAGTGCTTACAGAAGGAAGGAAAGGCTAGCTCATTATTTCAATGCTAGACGAGGCTCACCTGAGATAGACTTCGTTTTTTCCATATTCAGTTAAAAATGCCATATCGAAATTAAAGACGGCAAATTATCACTGACGCGTTTCAAACTGATTAGTTCTTAGTTAAAGCCCTATGACTAAGAATTGGTCAGTTTGAAGGGTCAGCGATGCCTTTGAGAGGCTAATGTTACTTTTAACTGAATATGGAATAAACTGAAGTTTAATCAAATCTTTGTCAGCGGATTACTGGAGATTGGGGATACAAGTTAACCCCTGCAGTGCCTGTCTAGCAAGACCTGCCTTAACCCCTGCAGTGCCTGTCTAGCAAGACCTGCCTTAAACCCCTGCAGTGCCAGTCTAGAAAGACCTCCCTTAAACCCCTGCAGTGCCAGTCTACCAGGACCTCCCTTTAAAACCCTGCAGACCAGTCCTACCAGGACCTGCCTTAACCCCTGCAGTCCCAGTTTTACCAGGACCTGCCTTAACCCCTGATGCCAGTTACAGACTGCCCTTCCCCTGCAGCCCAGCTACCGGGCCCTGCTTTAACCCTGCATTTCCGTTACCAGGCCTCCCTTTAAAACCCTGCGGGCCCAGTCTGGCAGGAAAAGCTTAAACCCCGTATTTCCAGGGGACTTACCAACCCCTGATTAAAAAGTTGAGGCCCAGCCTTAACCAGGCCAGGGTCATTTTATTGGGGACCGGCCTAACCCATGCACGCCAGGACCACAGGCCTATTAAACCCCCTGCTCGCCAGGCTACTGGGCCGCATTACCCTCTGCACCCCCAGCCCCACAGGCATTTTTAACCCCTTCACTGCACCGGGGAAAGGATGACCCCTGTCTTGTTGCCTGGGATCTGCTACGGACGCAGGGCCCCCAACACCGCGACCCCCCCTCCTCCCTACCCAGGACCACAGCTAACCCCCCCTCCCAGAGCCCCTTAACCCCCCCCCCCACCCCCCTCCCCTCTCCCCCGGACCCAGCAAACCCCCACCCTGCCAGAGCCACCTTAACCCCTGCACCCCCGACCGCCCCTGCCCTGCACTCCTGTCCCAGCCCTGCACCCTCTTAGTCAAGTGCTTCAGTGAGAAGGAGCCGATGCAAAGCTCCAAATCCTCTGCAACCAAGTACAGCAGTCACTGTCACTCACAGGGGGAGGAAGGGACAGAGAGATATCACTCCCAATGTGTAGACAGTGACCGGCAAACCACGGGGTAGATAGATAGATAGATAGATAGATAGATAGATAGATAGATAGATAGATAGATAGATAGGAGATAGATAGATAGATAGATATGAGATAGATAGATAGATAGATAGGAGATAGATAGGAGATAGATAGATAGATAGGAGATAGGAGATAGATAGATAGATAGATAGGAGATAGATAGATAGATAGATAGATAGATAGATAGGAGATAGATAGATAGATAGATAGGAGATAGATAGATAGGAGATAGATAGATAGGAGATAGATAGATAGATAGATAGATAGATAGATAGATAGGAGATAGATAGATAGGAGATAGATAGATAGATAGGAGATAGATAGATAGGAGATAGATAGATAGATAGATAGGAGATAGATAGATAGGAGATAGATAGATAGGAGATAGATAGATAGATAGATAGATAGGAGATAGATAGATAGGAGATAGATAGATAGATAGATAGGAGATAGATAGATAGGAGATAGATAGGAGATAGAAGAATAGGAGATAAGATAGATAGATAGATAAGATAGATAGATAGATAAGATAGCGAGATAGGGATAGATAGATAGTGAGATAGCTAGATAGATAGATAGATAGATAGATAGATAGATAGGAGATAGATAGGAGATCAGATAGATAGTAGGAGAGAGATAGTAGATAGGAGATAGATAGATAGATAGATAGATAGGAGATAGATAGATAGATGTATAGATAGATTAGGAGATTTTAAAGGATTAGGGAGGGGGGGAGGGGATATATAGATAGATCGATAGATAGTAGTTTTTATTAATAAATAGAAAGATAGATAGATAGATAGATAGGAGATAAGGGATAGATAGATAGGAGATGATAGGGAGATAGATTAGTAGGGATAGATAGATAGATAGATAGGATAGGAGATAGATAGTAGATAAGGAAGAGATTAGATAGGGAGATAGATAGATAGATAGGAGATAGATAGGTGATAGAGAGGAGGATATATAGATAGATCGGATAGATCGATAGATAGATAGGAGATAGATAGATAGATAGATCAGAAGATAAGGAGATAGTTAGGAGATAGATAGATAGATAGGAGATAGATAGATAGATAGATAGATAGATAGATAGATAGGAGATAGATAGGAGATAGATAGATAGATAGATAGTATATATATAGATAGATATATAGATAGATAGATAGATAGATAGGAGAGAGATAGATAGATAGGAGATAGATAGATAGATAGATAGATAGATATGAGATAGATAGATAGGAGATAGATAGATAGATAGATAGGAGATAGATAGATATATAGATAGATAGAGAGATAGATAGATAGATAGATAGATAGACAGATAGATAGGAGATAGATAGGAGATAGATAGATGGATATGAGATAGATAGATAGGAGATAGATAGATAGATAGGAGATAGATAGATAGATAGATAGATAGATAGATAGGAGTTAGATAGATAGATAGATAGGAGAGAGATAGATAGATAGGAGATAGATAGATATATAGATAGATAGGAGATAGATAGATAGGAGATAGATAGATAGGAGAAAGATAGATAGATAGGAGATAGATAGATGGATATGAGATAGATATGAGATAGATAGATAGGAGATAGATGGATAGATAGATAGATAGATAGATATGAGATAGATAGATAGATAGGAGATAGATAGATAGATAGGAGATAGATAGATAGATAGATAGATAGGAGATAGATAGAGATAGATAGGAGAGGATAGATAGATAGAAAGGAGATAGATGATATGATAGATAGATAGGAGATAGGTAGATAGGAGATAGATAGATAGGAGATAGATAGTTAATTTATAGATAGATAGATATGAGATAGATATATAGAAAAGAGATAGGAGATAGATAATAGTAGGAGATAGATAGATTTATAGGAAGGAGATAGATAGATAGATAGATAGATAGGAGATAGATAGATAGGAGATAGATAGATAGATAGATAGATAGATAGATAGGAGATAGATAGATAGGAGATAGATAGATAGATAGATAGGAGATAGATAGATAGGAGATAGATAGATAGATAGATAGATAGGAGATAGATAGATAGATAGATAGATAGATAGATAGATAGGAGATAGATAGATAGGAGATAGATAGATAGGAGATAGATAGATAGATAGATAGATAGATAGATAGATAGATAGGAGATAGATAGGAGATAGATAGATAGGAGATAGATAGATAGGAGATAGATAGATAGGAGATAGATAGATAGAGAGGAGGTAGATAGGAGATAGATAGAGAGGAGGTAGATAGGAGATAGATAGATAGATAGGAGATAGATAGATAGATAGATAGATAGGAGATAGATAGATAGGAGATAGATAGATAGATAGATAGGAGATAGATAGATAGATATATATAGGAGATAGATAGATAGGAGAAAGATAGATAGATAAGTTAGATAGATAGGAAGGTAGGAGATAGATAGATAGGAAGGAAGGAGATAGATAGATAGGAGATAGATAGATAGATAGATAGATAGATAGGAGATAGATAGATAGATAGATAGATAGGAGATAGATAGATAGATAGATAGATAGAAAGATAGATAGATAGATAGATAGATAGATAGATAGATAGATAGGAGATAGATAGATAGATAGATAGATAGGAGATAGATAGATAGGAGATAGATAGAGAGGAGGTAGATAGGAGATAGATAGATAGATAGGAGATAGATAGATAGATAGATAGATAGATAGGAGATAGATAATGAGATAGATCATAGATATGAGATAGTAGATAGATAGATAGGAGATATATAGGAGATAGATTAGATAGATAGATAGATAGATAGATAGGAGATAGATAGGAGATAGATAGATAGATAGGAGATAGATAGATGGATAGATAGATAGGAGATAGATAGATAGGAGATAGATAGGAGATAGATAGATAGGAGATAGATAGATGGATAGATAGATAGATAGGAGATAGATAGATAGATAGATAGATAGATAGATAGGAGATAGAAAGAGAGGAGGTAGATAGATATGAGATAGATAGGAGATAGATAGCTGATAGATAGATAGATGATGATAAGGAGATAGATAGGGATAGATAGATAGATTGATAGGAGATAGATGATAGATAGATGATAGATAGATAGATGAGGAGATAGATAGATAGATAAGATAGGGAGATAGATAGATATGAGATAGGATAGATTGATAGGAGATAGATAGATAAGATAGATAGATAGATAGATAGTATAGATAGGAGATAGATAGATGGATGATAATAGATAGTAGGATAGGAGATAGATAGATAGAAGATAGATAGATAGATAGATAGTATAGGAGATAGTTAGAGATAGATAGATAGATAGAGATAGATAGATAGGAGATAGATAGATAGATAGATAGATAGGATAGATAGTTAGGAGATGATAGATAGGAGATAGATAGGAGTAGATAGATAGATAATAGATAGGAGAAAGATAGATTAGATAGTTAGATAGATAGATAGTAGAGTAGATAGATAGATAGATAGATTAAGATAGGAGATAGTAGGATATGAGTAGATAGATAGATAGATAGATAGGAGATAGATAGAATAGGAGATGAAGATTGATAGATAGATAGATAGGAGATAGATGTAGATAGAATAGATAGATAGATAGATAGATAGAAGATAGATAGGGAGAAGATAGATATATAGATAGATAGATAGGGATAGGATAGATAGATAGATAGATAGGAGATAGATAGCTAGGAGATAGATAGATAGGAGATGGATAGATATAGATATGGATAGATAAGTTAGGATAGATAGATAGATAGGAGATAGATAGGAGATAGATTAGATAGATAGATAGGAGATAGATAGTATAGGAGATAGATAGATAGAAGGAGATAGTCGAAGGATTGATAGATAGGAGATAGATAGATATGGAGATAGATAGAGATAGATGATAGATAGAGATAGATAGATGGATTAGTAGATAGATAGGAGATGATAGATAGGGGTAGATAGATAGATTGGAGATAGTTAGATAGATAGGATGATAGGAGAATAGATAGGAGATAGATAGATAAGAGTATAGATAGATAGGAGATAGATAGATCAGATAGATAGATAGGAGAAGATATATGTGATAGATAGATTGATAGATAGGATAGATAGATAGATAGGAGATTAAGTAGATAGATAGTTAGATAGATAGGAGATGATAGATAGATAGGAGATAGATAGATAGATTAGATAGATAGGAGATAGATAGATAGGAGATAGATAGGAGGTAGATAGGATAAAGATAGATAGATAGATAGGAGTTAGATAGCTAGATAGAGGAATAGATAGATAGATAAATAGGAGATAGATAGATAGATAGGAGATAGGATAGATAGATAGATTAGGATATGTAGATAGAGATAGATAGTATAGATAGGAGAGGGGGGGGGGGGGGGGGGGGGGGGGTTAGATAGATAGATGTTAGTAGGAGATAGATAGTTATATTTAAAAGATAGGAGATAGATAGGGATAGATAGATAGATAGATAGATAGATAGGAGATAGATAGGAGATAGATAGGAGATAGATAGATAGATAGATAGATAGGAGATAGATAGATAGATAGATAGATAGATAGATAGATAGATAGGAGATAGATAGATAGGAGATAGATAGATAGATAGATAGATAGATAGGAGATAGATAGGAGATAGATAGATAGGAAATAGATAGATGGATGGATAGCTGATAGATAGTTAGATAGTTAGGAGATAGATAGGATATAGATAGATAGGTGATAGATAGACCAAAGAGAGGAAGAGGCAATAAAGAGTGCACAATAGTGAAGTAATTAATGATAAATAGTATAGTAGAAGGGTGGCTTCTAACCTGATTTAGTTGTGCTAGGTATGTGAGGCACAACTCTCCGTCTAGTGTAAATACACACTCCAGCGATCCCGCTCCCGTTGTAAAAAAACAGCAGGTAAAATTTTAAAACCCTTATGGGAGGATGCGGGAAATTCTACGGCGCAGGGTGAACCACTTTAGTAATAAATCACTTCAAACGGGTATATTTCTAAAGGTTTTCCCGTTTTATTTAAACAACCCGGGGAGTTAATTCTTCTGCCCGCAGCTTTTAAAAAGCAAAGAAAAACAGCTTTTGGCCTTCGCGTTTTCGTTTTCATAGCGCTTAATCAGGGGGAATTGGGGTTTGGATGTCAGTTATCATCTTTTAAAATTTGAAAACATTGTCGTTTTTTGGATATTCCCACATGTCAATCAACCTGAGACCCCCTTTTGCTGGGAAACCATTCCCCATTTTGCAATTTTTTCCTCAAAAAGTAGGGTGTAAAAAATTTGTTGCTAATAGGCTTTTGTCTCTGTCCATAAATTTTAAAAAAAAAAATTTTTGTTTCAATGCACACTTGCCAGGTTTGACCAACTACATTTTTAATGATTGGTTTTTTGCATGTCAGTAAAAGGGGACACTGGAAAAAATTTAAAAAGGGAAATATAAAAAAATAATAAATTTGTTATAAAAACGTTATTTTGCCTAATTTTAAAATATAAACCCAAATTGGGGAACAAAACGGGTTATAAATTTTTAAAATTAGGATAAAACTCCAAATGGGGGATTTGGGGGTTTGTCCGAGTGTCAGTGGAACGGGACCGTTTTTTAAGTAGTTTTTCCCAAACATATGTTTGAAATTTCCCAATTGTTTAATAAAAAAAAATATATAAAAAATACAAAAAATTTTTAATTTGGAAAAAATTGAAATAATCCCAATATTTTTAAAAAATGCTTAGTAAAAAAAAATACTTTGAAATAAAACCCCTTTTTAAATTTTTTTTGATATGTTTCAGTGTTTGAGTTCCCTATTCTTTTAAAAGGCCCAGGGGGGTTGTACTTTTTTTAATTTGTCCCATCCAGTAGAGCTTTTTTTTTGGAGTATTTGGGAAATTCTTTTTTGGGAAAAGCGTTTCTTGGATATTTGGGGTTATAGGTTTTTAATTTTAAAAACCCGAGCAATCTTGGTTGTGTTTCTCATTAAAATGTTTTGGGCCCCCCCTTGTCAAAGACTCCTTTTTTTGTTACTGGCTTTTGGGGGCCTTTTAATCTTACAGGGCAGGGACAGATGGTTGTCCAATATATTGCAGTTTACAGGGAAAACTGTATTAGATATAAAACAAATTGACTCTTACGGGCCAAAGTGATGTCTGATGTTGAAAACTTCCTTTGGATTTTGATTTTAAAATATTTGTCTCAATAATGGTTTTTCAGCAAAGAAATCCTGAATTGTTGCAGGGAAAACGGGCCTTTTTCAGGGGAAAGTCTTTTTTTTTGGGGGTAAACGGTTTTTTTGGACCTGGCTAGGGGGGTTTGAATGTTCTTCATTTTTTGGCGCTCGTCTAAAAAAAAAATGGGGGCTGGGTTTTTTGGGAGCAAAGGGGCCCTTTAAAATTGGATTTTTTAATTAGATCCCAAGTGTTTCTGTAAATGCTCTTGATTTTACAGTGGGGAAGTATCAAATTGTGTTTTTTAAGGAAAATTTTAAACATGTTTATTTCACTTTTATTGTTTTGATTCCCCTATCAGGAAAACTTTTTGAGAAAGTTTGCTAGTTTTTCAAAAAAGCATCTTTAAACCAAATTTTTTTTGGGATATTGTTTATAAAAAATCTTTTTTCTTTTAAGGGATAAATTAAATTAAAGGGGTTTTTCTTTCTTTATTTACAGTTTTACGAAGCCTTTTCATTTCCCCTTTGGGGGTTTTTAAACCAACCCCAAAGGCCTGAAAAGGGGGCACTTTTTAAAATTTGATAAAGCTGTTCTATCCCTTTTTTAAAAAAGGTAGAAGTAATCTACCTTTTCCCTTTTATTGAAATTTTTTAAATCCAAAAATTCTTTTTCAGAATGAGGAGTTTGATTTAGAAAAAGAGATCCCCAATTGTTGGAATTCAGTGATTTAAAAAAATCCCCCTACTTCATTTTCAGACCCTTTCCAGATGATAAACAGATCATCGATGAACCTCTTTTTAAATTTCAAAATGTTCTTTTTTAATGAGGATACGAATATATATATTTTTCCCTTTAAAGAGCCCCATGTAGAGATTGGTGTAGGTTGGGCGCCTTTTTTGTCCCCATTGCAGTCCCTCTTTTTTTTGCCAGTAGGTGGCGCTGTTTTACAATTAAAAAAAATTATTTTTCAAAAAAAAATTTAGTACAAGTAATTTAAAAAATTTCTTTTTGGGATAGTTTATTAGAGGTTTCCCGTTCTAAAAAAGTTTTTGAATACATTTTAAACCCATTTTCATGTGGATTTTTGTGTATTTGATGTCACATCCAGGGGTTTAAATTAAAATATGATTCCCTTTCTAGTTTAAAATTCCGAAAAGTTGAAATGAGGGTGGCCAAAAGTCCTTTAAGTGGCTCTTTAATTTAACAACATATGATTGCAAATGGGGAATTTAAAACAAATTGGGAGAGATTGCGGGGTTGGGGGAAGGGGCCCCTGAAATTTAAATTGGGAGGGACCTGGAGGTGTTCGACGGTTTTTATGGAGTTTGGGGAGATAGTAAAAATAAGGAATATTTGGTTCCTTGATGTATAGAAATAATTTGGTATTTTTGTCAATAATACCTTCCCTGTATGTTTGATCTATAAGTTGATATAATTCTTTTTGAACTTTTGGAAAAGGATCATCTGTACATACAGTGTAGTAAGATTCATCAGGGAAAAATTTTTAAATGAATTTTACTATGATAATTGATTTGTTTGAACCAAATCCTCCCCCTTTTTTGCTGGTCGTTTTCACAAATTTTATTTTTTGTCCAAACAGTCAGAGCTCTATTTAAAATTTATGGTATTACACCTATTTGTAAAATCGGCTCCCGTGACACCATGAAATTTTTTTAGGGGCTTTGGGTGAGGGGCACCTATATAAAAGCCCGTTTGCAAAGTGCCCGCACCCTGAAATATGAGAAACATCAAATGTGGGGAAATAGAGGGTGAAAACGGGTTTTATTTTGATTGACAAGGGAAAGGGCGAAACCAAATTTAAAAAAAACAATGTTAAAATTTTAAAAGATGTTTACTTTCCCTTACCCACCCCAAAGCCTCTTTATGAAGGGGGTGTAGGCGCGTAAAGGGTAAGGCCGGTTAGCAGTGTCTGTTTGTTTTTTATGTGCGGGTGGAAAGAAAATTTCCTCGGGTTATTTTAATTTAAAAGCGAACACTTGTATATTTTATTTCGAAAATGCTTTTTTAACCACTGTTTTTGTGCGCCCCAAAAAAACCCCCGAATTTTTTTTTGAAAAATTTTTTTGATAGAAAGAAAGATAGATAGAAGAAGATAGATAGGAGATAGATAGGGTAGGAGTAGTTAAAATTTGTATGGGAAAAGTTGGAGGATATAGATAGGAGAGAGATAGGAGATAGATAGAAAAGGAGATAGATAGATAGGGGGAGAGAAAGGGATAGGTTTGATTGATAGGGTGATTTTTTAGATAGATAGATTTGATAGGAGATAGTAGATAGATAGGAGTGATAGATTGATAGGTAGATAGATAGTTTGGAATAGATAGATAGATAGATAGTTAGGAGGGTTTGTTTGATAGGAGATAGATAGGAAAAATAAAATAGTTTGGAGATAGATAGATAGATGATAGAAGGGAAAGAAAAGGTTTGATTGGAGTTTGATTGATAGATAGATAGAAAAGATAGGAGAGATAGATAGATAGTTTGATAGATGTTTTGGGCCCCACCCTCCTGTCTCCCTTTTCCCCCCCCTTGTGATTGTAAGCCCTTTGGGGGTAGGGGGCTCTCTTTCCCCCTGCGTGGCCCCAAATTTTCATTGTTCATTTATCTTTTTTACTGTTTTTACTTATGTAATGTATGTAACCCCCCCGAATGTACAGGCCCTGGGAAAAAAATTGGGGCTTTAAAATAAATAATAAAAATTTAAAAGATAGATAGATAGATAAAATAGGAGATAGATGTTGGGTAGGATAGATAGATAGATTTGATAGATAGATAGGAGATAGATAGATAGATAGATAATAGGAGTATATAGATAGATAGAAGATGAAGATAGATAGGGAGATAGATAGTAGGAGATAGATAGATAGATAGATAGATGGGTTGATAGATAGGAGTTTGATTGATAGATTAGAAGGGTAGATAGATAGATAGATAGATAGATTGATAGATAGGAGATAGATAGGAGATATATAGATTGAAAAGATAGAAAATAGAAGATAGTGATAGGGTTGATAGATAGGAGATAGTTTGATAGAAAATAGGGTTTGAAAGGAGGGTTGTAGATAAATAGATAGATAGAAGATAGGGTAGATAAGGGTAGAAGAAAAGGGGATAGATAGTTTGATAGTTTGATAGATAAGATAGGGTAGGAGATGATAGGGTAGATTGGATAGATTGGTAGATAGGGGGATAGGGGATAGATAGGTGATAGATTGATAAGATAGGAGATAGTTTGATAGTAGATAGATAGAAAAAGATAGTAGAAAAGAAAAAAAAGGAGAAAAAGCAAAAGGGCCCAATTTGTGAAGTTCGTTAGAAAATTATTATTTTATAAATTTGCAATATGCTTTACCTCTATGGGGGGGTGCTAATTTCCCAAGGGACAATCTTTGAATTCACTTAATGAACCAACGTGAAAGGGTTTGGGGTTTGTACTGGGAGCCTGGCGGCCTGGGTCAAAGTGTCAAAGATAAGCGTGGCGTTAAAAAAAATAAAAACCAAAAAAACCGGTTTCGGCGCACGTACTGTTAAAAAAGGAGATGCCAGAGAGTAGAATGGTGAACTACAAAATCATAAATTTATTTTAAAAAAGACAGCAAGTCTCAAGCTAAAAGACAATTTGAAAGCCCGACGCTTTCGTGTGGTTTTAAACCCCGCTTCCCCCGGGGTACGATAAAAAAAGGTTGTAAAAAGAATTTTAAGGAGCGTCAACAAATGTATGGGAAAAAAAAAAAAAGAAAAAAAAACCCAAAAATAAAAAACAAAAAAAAAAAGAAAAAAAAAAAAAAAGAAAAAAAAGGGGGGAAATTTGGGGGAAAAGATCTCATGAAAATCTCTTTTAAATGCCGAAAAAAAGGGATAAGTTAAACCCAAAAAATCCAAAAAAAGGGTCAACAATATGTTAAAATGGACCAGTAAATATTCAATACGAACTATATATGTGTGACAGATAATATAATGGTTATAGTCTATGCAATAATATGCAAAAACAGAGGCGTGATAAATGCAATAATTACTAATTATATGATGTTATAAACATAATCTTAGATATACCAAAAATATTAAATAAGAAGATTAATCCGATTAATAATTAATGCAAAGATAAAAAAAAAAAAAAAAAAGAAAAAAACCAAATGCCTAATATTTTTTGTGTCTAAGGTATTGGCAACCCCTAATTTGTGAGTGAAAAAAAGTGTATGACAAGGGGAAAAAGTAAAAAAATTTAAAAAAAATGATTTTAAAAAAAAAAAAAAATAAATTAAAATATTAAATCCCTTTTAAAAGTCATGCAAACAATTAGAAAAAACCCAAAAAGGTAAAATCCGTTTAAAAAACCCAGCACGAATAGGGATAACACAAAAAAAAAAACCTCTGGGCCCGTGTTCAGCGATAAAAAATGGGTGGGGTTAAAAAGAGTGGGGAAAAACCCTTTTTGTTATTGGGGTGAAAAAGGGGGTTGTGAACAAGGAAAAAAAGAAAGCAATAAAAAAATTTTAAAAAAAAAACAATATGATGTAAAGAATTGGTTTTTCGAATGAGTTCTACTATGTCATTAAAGGGCCCTTTGGGGGTATATGGTTTTCAGGGTTTCATCCAAAAAGAGCTCCCGTTCTGAAGTTTTATTGGAGACATTGGGGGGAATCATATTATGGGGTAAAAGGAAAAATTTAGAAAAATTTCGGTTGTGTGGTTTTTATTAAATGTCCAGCTACACTTTTTTAGTAACCCCTTTTGAATACTACAGCGATGCCCTTTAATCTCACTCGTTGTGCACAGATGGTAGACCCCCTTTTTGTAGATTACAAGTCCCCGAATGACATTTGGATTACCTAGTTAGATTTAAAAAGTTTAAAAGGGAAAATTTATTTGGTTAAAATTCTTCTTTGTGGGTATCTTGAAGTGATAGGGGAGAAGTAGTGTTTTATACCAAAAGCGCAGAGGCAGCCTTTTGGGTTACATGGAAATGCTGCCCCTTTAGAAAAGAGGGAAACATTGGGATCTTTAAAATTTTTTTTACCCGGGTTTTACTTCCCTTGCCAAAAGGAAAACCTTTTAAATTGGGTGTTCCAAAAAAATTAAACCAGGTCATCGGGTTTACAGTGGAACCTAAAAGGGGTATTTTGGATGGATGCGTTTTCGTAATAATTTTTTATTTCTCGTGAAAAGGGTTTGTTTTTGGGGTAACGAGCAACCGAAAAATTTTCTCCGGGGTCTTTATAGGTTTATCCGGGATGGTGGAGGGTGTATCTCCATTTTAAAATTTGCTAAAGACGTCGATTTGTTCTAATTTTTTGATTCTTTCAGGGGCTCTTTAATAAAGAAAAGGGTATTTCTTTTCAATAAATCTCTTTTTTTATAACTTAGCTTTTGTTTCAAAAGTACGGTTCCGAAATTTTAAACCACTCTCTTTTAATTTTCCATATGGAATTTTAAAACCAGGGTTTATGATGCCACTAGTGAAAATTAATAAACTGTTGATTCAACTGGTTTAAAGTAATTTGAAGTAAAAAAAATGGGCCTTTATGGTAAGAGATTTTAAGATCTAAGGGTTTATTTCTTTTTTGTTATGAGAAAAGTAAAGATATACCAAAATTGTTATTATTAATATGATTAATGAAAAGGTGTAATTTCATTTTGCGGACCCTGGATAATAAAAAAATCATCGGGGTACCTTTTATAGAAGGATTGTGAAAAATGGTAAGAAAAAATATTTTGTCCTCAAAAACCCCCATAAAAAGTTTGATAATGGGCTTTTTTTGATCCTCGCTTTTCCCCAAACTTCCCAGTAGGTGGCGCCATTATAACAAAAAAAATTTTTCCCAAAAACAAGTCTAACTCTGAAAAAAAAAATTTTTTTGGGTTTTGATAGTAGATGAAGATAGAAGATAGATAGGAGATAGATAGATAAAAGGGAAATTTAATAGTAGATAGGAGATAGATAGATAGGAGATAGAAGATAAAAATAATGGTTTAAAGAGAGATAGATAGAAATGATAGATGATAGGAGAGAGATAGATAGGAGATAGATGGAAAAGATAGATAGGAGTAGATTATAAGATAGAAAATAGGAGATAGATGATAGGAGATAGATAGATAGATAGATAGGAGATGATAGATAGGAGTTGATAGGAGATAGTAGGAGATAGTAGGTAGGAGATAGATAGGATATAGATGGAGATAGATGATAGAAGATAGATAGATGGATAATAGGAGATAGATAGATAGATAGATAGATAGATGTAGATAGATAGATAGGAAATAGAAGATAAAGATAGATAATAGATAAAAAGATAGTAGAGATAATAGATAGATAGATAATAGGAATAATAGATAGGAGATAGTAATAGATAGGGATATAAAAAATAGATAGATAGATGGGATAGATAGTAGTAGGAGATAGAAAGAAGATAGAAAGATAGGAGATAGATGGATGTGGGAGATAATAGTAATAGATAATAATAATGATAACAGGAATAGAAGATAGATATGAGATGAGATAGTGATAATAGGAGAAGATAGATAGATAGATAATAGATGAAGATAGATAGATAGATAAAATGATAGATGGGGAATAGATAGATGGAATGATAGATAAATAGGAAATAATGGGGAGATAGAAAATTGATAAATAGGAATGATAGACAGATGATAGATAAAGATAGGAGATGATAGATAGATAGGGATAGATAGATGATAGATAATAATAGGAATGATAGGAGATGAAGATAATAGATAAATAGGGGATATATAGATAGATAGAAAGTAGATAGATAGGAGTAGATAAATGGGAAATGATAGATGGATAATAGGAGATAGATAGATTGATAATAATGATAGATGTAGATAGGAGATAGAAGATAGGGATGTAGATAGATAGATAGATAGATAGGAGAAGATAGATAGATAGTGGGAGATGATGATAGATAGATAGATAGATAGGAGATAGATAGATAAATAGATAGAAAAAATGATAGATAGATAGATAGATAGATAGGAGATAGATAGATAGTGATAATAGGAGAAAGATAGATATTTTAGGAGTAGATAATAGATAGATGATAGAAAATGGGGAAGTAGTGATAGATAGATAGATAGAAGATGATAGATAGTGTCTCCCCCTCACCTCCTTCTTTTTCCCCCCTCCTTGTAGATTGAAAGCCCTCGCGGGTAGGGTGCTCTTCCCTCTGTGTGCCAATTGTCATTACCCCTTATCCTGTATGTTTGACTTATGTAATGTTTAACCCCCCGAATTACGGGCGCCCGGGAAATAAATGGGCTTTAAAATAATAAAAATAATAATAGTAGTAGAAATAGATGATAGGAGATAATAGATAGGAGATAATAGATAGATAGATAGATGATAGGAGATAGATAGTAATGATAGATAATAGATAGGGAAATATAAAAAGATAAAGAAGATAGATAGATAGATAGGAGAAATAATAGATAGATAGGAATAGATAGATAGGAGATAATAATAGATAGATGAAGATAGAAATAGATAGATAGATGATAGTAGGAGATAGATAGAAATGATAGATAGGAAAGATAGATGATAGATAGTAGATAGATAGGAGAGATGATGATAAAGATAGATAGATAGGAGATAGTAATTTAGATAGTAATGGGGAATAGATAATAGATAATAGATAGATAATAGATAGAAATAGATAGAAGTAGATAGATAGATAGGAGATAGATAAAATAGATAGATAGATAGATAGATAGTAGGAGTAGATGGAGATAGATAGTAGATAGATAGATAGATAGAAATGTAGATAGATAGATAGGAGATAGTAGATAAAAGATAATAGGAGATAGATAATAGATAGAAGATAGTTTAATAGATAGGAGTAGATAGGAGATAGAAGATAGATGGAGATAGTAGATGTGATGATAGATAGATAGAAAAGAAAGAGAGGAAAAGCAAAAGGCGCACAATAGTGAAGTACGTTAGAAAATTATTATTGTATAAATAGCAATATGCTCCACCTCTTGGAGTTTGTATATAGTCCGAGGGCACATACTCTCGTAATCACTAATGCAACAACGTGAAGTTGGGTTAGTGCTGCAGCCTTCCCCCCCCCCCCTGGCGTCCTGGGTCACGTGATCAAAAGATAAGCGTGACGTTACAATAAAAATAAAAGCCAAAAACCGGACTACGGCGCACGTACTGTTAAAACAGGAGATGCCAGAGAGTAGAGTGTTTAAACTAAAATTCATAAATTTATTAAAAGAGATGGCAAGTCTCAAGCAAAAAGGACATAGAAAGCCACGACGCGTTTCATATGTGGTAAATCCACGCTTCCTCAGGGGTACAGATACAAAAGGTTGTAACAAGAATATATAGAGAGCGTCAACAAATGTATGAAAAAATAATGTAAAAAAGACCAATATAAAAAACAAAAAACAAGAACAAAAAAAAAAAAGAAAAAAAAGGGGGGCATTGGAGGAAACAGATCTCCTGCTGATCTCTTAAATGCCGAAAGAAGGGATAAGTTAAACCAATATAATCCAAACAAGGTGTCTACAATATGTTAAAATGGACTAGTAATATTCAATACGAAACTTTATATGTGTGACAGATAATATAATGGTTATAGTCTATGCAATAATATGCAAAAACAGAGGCGTGATAAATGCAATAATTACTAATTATATGATGTTATAAACATAATCTTAGATATACCAAAAATATTAAATAAGAAGATTAATCCGATTAATAATTAATGCAAAGAGAGAAAAAAAAAAAAACCAAAAAAAAAACCAGTGCCAAATATTTTTGTAGTGTAAGGGATTGGACGACACTAATAGTGAGTGAAAATAGTGTATGACAACGTAAGAAGTAAAATAATACAAAGGATGATAATAAAAAAAAAAAAAGATAACTTAAGATATTCAGTCAATTTAAATGTCATGCAAACACATTAGAAACCAAATGGTATATCCGTACAAACGAGCACGAATAGGGATAACACAAAAAAACGATCCTCTGAACAGCTGTTCAGACGATAAAAAATGAGTGGAGGTTAAATGAGTGGAGAAAATCAATGTTGTTATTGGCTGAAAAAGAGTTGTGAACAAGAAAAAAGAAAGCAATAAAAATAGTAAAAAAAAAACAATATGATGTAAAGAATTGGTTTATCGAATGAGTTCTACTATGTCATTCAGGCCTTGGGGATATATAGTTTTCAGACGGTACATCCAATAGAGCTCCCGTCTCTGAAGTTGCTGGAATCTATTGGAGACATTGGGAGGAATCATATCTATGGGAGTAATAGAAAGATCAGAAATATTACGGTTGTGTGTTTCATTGAAATGTCTAGCTACACTTTGTTTAGTAACCCCTTTTCGAATACTGCAGCGATGTCCATTTAATCTCACTCGTAGTGCACAGATGGTACGACCCACATATTGTAGATTACAAGTACAACGAATGACATAGATTACATAGTTAGATTTACAAGTTAAAGGAAAGTTAATGGTAAATACTTCTTTGGTGATACTTGAACTGATAGTAGAAGTAGTGTTGATACAAATGCAGCAGAGGCAGCCTTTTGAGTTACATGGAGTGCTGCCCTTGAGACAGATGAATCATTGGTATCTACATTTTTTTTTACGGATTTTACTCGTTGCAGAGAATACCTTTTAAATTGGGTGCACTCCTAAAAATTAAACCAGGTTATCAGGTACAGTGACGAACTAGAATGGGTCATTTTGGATGAGATGCAGTGTTTCGTAATAATTTCTTGATTTCTCTGTGAGAAGATTTGTATTGTGTGATAACAAAAGCAACCAGAATAATTATTTCCTGGTTTACTATTTGGGGGGGTTTAACAGGGTGATGGGGGAAAAGGGTTTGTATCTCCTATTTTAAAATTTTGCTCGACAGTCAATTTGTTCAAAATTTTTTGATTCTTTCATGGGCATCTTTTAAAAAAGACAAAGGATATTTCTTTTAAATAAATTCTTTTTGATAACTTTAGCTTGTGTTTAAAAAGTGACGGTACCCGAAAAATTTTTTTCCCCTTTCCTTTTTAAAATTGCCAAATAGGGGAATTTTTAAAAAGCCAGGGTTTATGATGGGGCCTAGTAAAATTTAAATTTTAACGTTGATATCAACGGGTTTTAAAAGAAATTTTTGAAGTAAAAAATGGCCTTGATGGAAAGAGAGATTTTAAGATCTAAAAATTCTATTTCTTTTTTTGTTTGAGAAAACGTTTAAAGGGTATACCAAATTTTTTATTATTTTTAAAATGATTAATGAAAAAGGTTTTTAATTTCATTTTTGCCCCGGGCCCTGCCAGATAATAAAAAAATCATCGAATTTTACCTCTTTTTTTATAAAAGGATATGATGAAAAAATGGGTAAGAAAAAAAAATATTTGTCCTCAAAAAACACCCATAAAAAAATTAGAAAAAGCTGGCGAAGTTTTTATCCCCCTCGCTGTTCCCCTAACTTTCCCGTAGGTGGCCCCCATTATAATCAAAGGGAAAATTTTTCTCAAGAAAAAAGTCTTTAGACATCTGAGCAAAAAAAAATTTTTTATGGGGTTTTGATAGATAGTAGATAGATTTGATAGATAGATAGGGTAGATAGGGGGATAGGGTAGAACATAGGAGGGTAGTAGATAGGAGATTTAAAGATAGGAAAGGGTAGATGATAGGGTAGATAGAAAAGATTTTGGGTATAGAGAGATAGATAAAATAGATTTGATAGATTGATAGATAGATAGATAGGAGAGAGGGTAGATGGAGATAGATAGGAAATAGATAGATAGGAAGATAGATATAGGGGGATAGATAGATGGAATAGTAGATGAATAGATAGATAGATAAAAGGGATAGAAGAAGGAGATAGAAGGGGGTAATGGAATAGATAATAGATAGATAGGAGTTTAGATAGGGATTAGATAGATAGATAGATAGATAATAGATGGATAGAAAGGAGATAGATAGAGATAGATAGATTAGTAGATGGGAATAGATGAAGAGATAATAAAATAGATAGATGATAGGAAGATAGAAGATAGATAGATAGATAGGGATAGATAGGAGTAATAGATAAAAGATAGGGAATATAGATAAAGAAAGATAGATGATGTAATAGATAGAGATAGGAATAATAGATAGATAGTTTTGGAGATAGATAGTTTGGATAATAGGAATAGATAGTAGATAGATAAATAGATAAAAATAGAAGATAGATAGGAGATAGAAGATGGAGATAGGGGGAATAAATAGGAAATTTTGGAGATAGATAGAAGATAGATAGAAGATGAAGATGATAGATAGATAGATAGGGATAGATTGAGAAGATAGTAGAGTAGGAGAAGATAGTTTAAAATAGAAAAAATAGATAGATAGATAGAAGATAGGGATAGATGGGGAAAAGATAGATAGATAGATAGATAGGGGATATATAGAGAGATAATAGATGATAGATAGGAATAAAAAAGGAGATAGATAGATGGATAGATAGGAAAGATAGATAGATGATAATAGATAGATAGAAGATAATAGGGATGATAAAGGATAGAAAAGATAGTAGAAGATAGATAGATAGATAAGATAAAATGATAGAAGATGGGAAAGATGATAGGAGATAGATAGATAAAATAAAGGATAGTAGAAGGAGATAGATAGATAGATGGTAGGGGATAGATAGATATTTTGAGATAGTAGATAAAGATAGATAGTAGATAGGGAATAGATAGATGGATAGGTTTAAAAGATAGAGGGGAGATAGATAGATAGAGATAGATGATAGGAGATAATAGTAGATAGATAATAAAGATAGATAGATGGGAAGGAATAGATGATAGTAGATAGTGATAAGATAGAGTGGAGATAATAGATGGGGGTAATAGATGGATAGATAATAGAAAGGGAAAAAAAGG
>JAODAL010053197.1:0-25457 GCA_025379985.1 Phyllomedusa bahiana | reverse complement strand
AAAATTTAAAAATTGGTTTTGACCTTCCAATACACCCATTTACTAGAAAAGTCTGTATCCCAATAAATTCAGGTGCACAAAAACAATAATATTTAATCAGCAAACTTTTAATAAAAACTTCCAATGCAGGGCCCTAAACAAAGTCGGGCTGCACAATATCCATCCCTTTAAAGAGCCTGTTGTTGTCGGGTTTTCGCCCGCCCCCCTGGCCCCCACCCTCCCCCCCCGCAAACTGTCAGCGTAGAGCCCCTTTTAAAAATTCTCACCAAAAGAAACTAAAATCTGCAAATCTCTAATCTACTAAGTTCTAATGTTCACAGCAAAAAGCATAGTGTTGTGTGAACAAATAGAACAGTTTGTGAGTGTTTGAAGAGAACAAGCAACGTTTTTCCTTATGGACACATAAACATGAGGCTAAAAGGGAAGGGCTGTTCTTGAAAAACCAAGTATGTGATTTTTCCAGCCAATCGAAACCCATCACATCCAGTCATGCCCCGGCACAAAGTCACCCTGTCATCTGTAAGTGATTTGGGCCGCCAAAATGAAGGAAGCCCCGAAAAGGGCGATTTTAAATAGATTATGCGCAGATTTTCACCAAAAATTACGCGTGTTCGAAAAAATCCGATCAACATAAAAAAACCCTGCCATTTTAACTTTGCGATAATAATGTCAACACTCTAGCTATAATATTTAACTTTTTGTTCCCCTTTTACTCTTTTACCCAATTTCAAAATGTTTAACTGAACGGGTTTTGTGAGATAACCCAGTTTAAATCTTTGGGTTAAATTTGGGAAAAGGAAATCCTTCGCAGCCTACCCTAAAGCCGTGGGAAAATTTTTTTTCCTGGAAAACCCTTAGATTTATTGTACATTAATTGACTATACAGTGTTCAGTGCAAAGATTACACTTTCCAGGTCTTAAAGGAATTTTGACTGTAATTCTGCGCTACTATATAAACTATAAACAGTCATTAGTGGGAACAAAGTAAGGCACTGTATTTTTTCCTTCCTATACATAGCACAATATGTTTCGTCTGTTGGGTATAAGATCTAGTAGTACTAGTTATAATAAAGAGAGGCACCATATCGCTTGGCTGATATGCTTTAGGGTTGGCATTAAGTTAGTTACAATGTGTGTCCTCATGATGTAGACCTCAAGGTAAACCATTTTACTTTATGGAAAAACTAGAGATATTTTACTGCAGGGACCGTCTTCAATATGCCACAAGGAATGGTTTGTTCTTTATACAATATAAAAGTATATACAGTATGGGTATTAGATATTGTATGACTAGATTCATGCTAGTAAGTGAAGTTAGATCAGAAAGGTTCATTCCTGGGGCTCAGCATACAGTACCACTCATGGAAATTTCCAACCAGTAAAACACCTGTATTAGTGAAGTGCATGCAGTGATTGGTGATCTAATAGTGTCTCTCTATAGTACAGTGCTGTACTACATGTTCTATAACACTCTTTACGTGTGCCAGGATGAGTGGCTCCTTTGGGCAATAGACGAGAGCTTTTTCTTTTTTTTCTTTTTCTGATACATTCTGTTTGCTGTGTGCTTCACTGATGAAGCTGCTACCCTCATCATAGAAAGTGATTTACAGCTTCCAGCAGCTTCTTTTGGCTATAATATGTAAGAACTTGATTTATGTGTATTAGTAATCTGCTTCATTTTTATTAATCTTCAGTCTGAACATTCAATTGACCTTCATACAAATAAAGCCAAACTTGTAATATGTTTATTATTCACTGAGGATAGTCAACCAGACTTTTGAGGTCCAGTTCCATTTGTATGTTAATCTTAGGCAGCCTCTCACTTCATTAGTAAAGCACATCCTGACCACATACCTGGAAAGAGTAAAATTATTTTAAAAGTATGGAATAAATATTATTTATTTAACACATTCAAAGACATCTCCTTAGTCACGCGACCTTATGTTCATTATTGTGCCAGTATTGATTTCAAAACAAAGTAATGGAACAGAATGTCCAGAGTGTTCGGAAAGAGTATGTAACTACCATCTTAGCGATCTTATTGTAGTTGGACCTCTAATAGAACACATATGAATAACCCAAGTAGTACATTCGTGTCAAATACTTGCAAATCTAAACAAGCTACAGTAATATGTTTTTTCATGTCCAATGTTATAAGTGTGTTGCAGTTATTTTTGAGTTTTTTGTGGAATCAGGGCCCTTTATGACTTAAAAGGGTTATACAGCAATGACAGTTTAATGTGATCAGTGTAGGTAAAGAAATAAAAAAAAAGTTATACTTACCTATCTGTCCCGCATCACTGCCTCTGTAAGTCAAGAGAGTGTGAGCCAACACATGAAAATGATTACAGCACCGATCCAACACAGAAGCAAAATAACCACTGGCATCCATGGACTCACAGGTGATGTCTTCTCTGATGAGTCATTATCTTCTCTGATGAGTTGTTCTCTTTTTCTTTTCTTCTCCATTTGACTCAGAATGCCATGACAACTTCTCCTGGCCATGAATTTAAGATTTTACCATATAAACATCTTAGACTCCTCACTATTGAAGCACTTCCCTACCAATTCCTACCTCTGTACAAACTCCCCATCCATAGTGCCCTAAATGGTAATAATGACCCTTTGTGTCTCTAAAAGTAAGAGTATCCCAAGATAGTGATGTGGCTCCCATTTGTGCATCCAGCTTTAGTCTTGTATCTCAATATAGTAGGTAGGCACACCCACAAAATAGGTTATAAGGTAGATGGAGCCCCTTTTATTTAGGTATACCCCAATTAGTCAGGTATACCCCAATAGGTCTCCCATTAAATAGGTAGGTATGTACCAGAATTTTACATACACTACTGTATATAAAAAGACACATATGCATGTTTCTGACATGACATCAGAATAACCCTTACCCGTTTTAGGTCAATTAGGATTAGCAAAAATATTTATATTTGCCAAATGCCAGAATAATGAGAGAGATAATTTTAATGCATTTTTATTACTATCTGCAAAGTCAAAGGTTTATATAAGATGCACTTTTTTCCCTCATAAATACGGGGAGAAAATAGGGGTGCGTCTTATAGCCCGAATGCAGCCTATCAGGGTGGCAGAAGGCTAGAAAGCAGCGATGCTGCGGGAAGCCAATAGTGGGGTTTAAGGGGTTAAACCCCACTGCCAGCTTCCCACAGAATTGCGTCACTCCGTTCCGTGGTACATCAGTATGCGCCACGTCCATGCTATGCACCGTCTATATTATGGATCCTTTCAGGCTTATAGGTGAATGCAGCTCAGGACAGGTCTGGTAGCTGCAGTTGGGATCCAACTGATCATTATTATTGCCGCAAACTTTACTTTTTGATTTGTATAACAGGCAGCATCCGTATGTTCTGGCTGTAGTGAGCAGGCTGTTTGGGGGGGGGGGAAGGTTTTTCTGGGGGGGAAGTGGGCCGTAGTTCCGGGCCCCAAACAGAAAAGGGTTGTCACTGATCACACTATAAAGGCACAAAAACTGAGCTGAGAACGCCCTCTGCAGAATCTATTTTTAAATAATGACCCCCCGGTGTGGAGAACTACAACTCTAAGTATGCTATACACAATGTGCTCCCCCAGCTGTGGAAAACCACATGCTGTACACGATGTGGGCTGTGGAGAACAACTCACAGCGTGCTATACATAACGTGCAGACCATTCCTCCATTTGATGATCCCCGCAATCGAATTGCAGGGGGGGTGCCATGTATGTACACCTATTACACCCTGCCTATGGCATTGTGTAATTTGTAATGAATGAAAGTCCTATTTACGAATACAATGTATGCAAAAAAAAGGGTTTGTGCCCCATGTGGTCAAGTCCTAGGGGATAAGTATTAGGCCGTGTTCACAGGGCTTTTTTCCCGACGGATTTGTGCGCCGTATTGGGCCACAAATCCCCTGTGAATAAGGGGGGGAGGGGGGGGGCCCCGGGGCGCGGCGGGGGGGGGCGCCCCGGCCCCCAAAACATTTCATTGTTTACGGGGCGTTTCCCCGCCGTAAATAAGTGCATGTCACTTTCTCCCCCCCCGGCGGATTTTGCCGGCGGGGAGGGCGACGGAATTCATGTTCTCTATGAAACAGTGGATTACCCTAATTGCTGCCGCGGATTGGCGCCGTACTGCAGCGCAAATCCCGGGCGCCGTACGGCGCCAATCTGCGGCAGAATAAGCCGTGTGAACGGGGCCTTAAAGTAAAAGAAAAAGTTTTTAAATAAATAAATATTAAAAGTTTAAATCACCCCCCTTCATTGTTTTACAAATAAGAAATAAAAAATACACATAATTGGCATTGCCAGGCCCGGGAAAAGCCCAAATTTCTATTAAATATAACATATTTTTTCCCGAAACGAATACAACATAGAAAAAAAAAAATTTCCTAACCCCAAATTTTTGGCCCATTTCATACCCCAAAAAAAAATTTGAATAAAAATTGTTTCAAAAAGTTGCTTATCCCCAAAAAAAAAGGTACCAAAAAACTATACTACAGCCGGGAAATTTTTTGGGTTTCAAATTTTTTTCCTTTTTTTTTTCCCCCTCTAAAACCTGGGTGCCCCTTCATAGTTTTTAAATAGTTGGGGTCTTATGTCCGGGTAAAACCGTTTTTCTTTAAAGAAATTTGGTAGCCTTCCCCTTAAATGAAATGACTCAAATGTTTTTGGATATATTTCCCAAAAAGTTCTCACAAGGGTTGGTTGGAATTTGGCCCATTCCCCCTGACAAAAACTGATTGTAACTGAGTCTTGTCTGTAGTTAAACCATCTCACCCCCTCCCTTTTTTAGATTTGCCCAATATTTTAAATTTGGATTGAGACGGGGCTTTGTTTTCCCCCACTAAAAAAGCATTATTTTATTTTTCCTTAAGCCACTTTGAAACCCATTTTTGGCCCGGGGGGTTTTTGGGGTTCTTGTCCATTTGGAAGACACTTTTCTCCCTAAGTTTTAACTTCCTGTCTTGAGATTTTGGGCTTCAGTATTGCCCCCATAATCTTCTTTTTTCCCTAAATTTCATCTTTTTTTGGTGAAGTGCCCCCAGCCCCTTCCCCGGGCCAAAACAACCACACAAACAAATGTGCCCCCCCCGTGTTTCACAGTTTGGATGGAAACCCTTTAGGTTTCCCAAGCTTCTCCCCTTTTTTTCCCAAACTTTAAACAAGGGCCCAATTATGGCCAAAAATTTTCAATTTTAGTTTAGTCCCACCCTTTTAGGAAACCTTTCTTGAAGAATTTGGTCTTTGTTCATGTTTGCATTTAAAAAAACATTAATTTGGTTTTTAAATATGTTTCTCTTGGAGTAATGACTTCTTCCAGAAAGGAGTGGTTTTCCGGGCCCAGGTTGTTTATAGTACTGGGTTCCCACTGTGGATAATGGCGCAATTTTTATCTTTTTTCCGTCGAAACTTCAAAAGGTCTTTTTCTTTTGTTTTTGGGGAAATATATGCACAGTGGGACCAAAACATATTTTTTCCTTCTTTGCCCAACAGAACCCCATTTGTATGTTGGTTTGGGACTTTCAAATTTCCATGTTTGAAATTTGTTTATACATCTTGTTTGTATTTTGGTATAATTTTTGTACAGATAAACCGATGCACCTTCAGGGAATCTGGAAATTGCCCCCCAAAAGGATGTTTCCAACTTGTAAAAAGTCCACAATTTTCCTTGATATTTTCTGTTTCTTTAGATTTTTCCCTTGATGTTACAACAAAAAACAGTGTGTTTTGGTGGTTTTTTAAAATATATCCACGGGGTGTGTCTCTAATTAACTCGAATGTTCCCAATAAATTTAATCCCAAGTTTCCCAAAGAAATGACATCATATTGGGTGTTGAAAATTTTTTTAAAAAGGGATAAAAAACCTTTTTGTAATTTCTGACTTTGAAAAAAAAGTAAAAAAAATTTCCCTTAAAAAACATTCCCTCTTTTCTATTTTCGGGCCCATTTTCCCAAAAAAAAAATTTTTTTTTTGGTAACCCTAATTAACCTAAAACAGGAAAGGGTTTTTTTTCTGATTCATGTCAGATAGTGAGAAAAACTTGATATTTTGTCTTTTTTAAATAGTGTATGTAAATTTTGGGTTTTCAACCGTATTTGGGCCCCCCCCCCTTGGGTAAGAGGTTAAACGGGCCCTTTTCCGGGAATTGGGAAAGGAAAAGTAGGTATATAGGCCCCCCTTTTAAGTTAGAAAAAATTGACTCCCCCAAACATGAATTGGGCCCCATTTTTTAAAGGTTTTGAAAAAACCCTAGGGGCAGTTTTTAAAGGTCCATTTTGGGTTGGTAGGAGCCCCCCTGTGGGTAGATTGGTATAAAAATGGCCCCCCTTTGGGTAGGTTTTTTTGACCTCCAGTAGGAAAGTAAAAGGCCCAAATGAGGTAAAAAATTAGGATATAGGTATTTTAACCCCCCAATGGGTAATAGAAAATTTATGTATCCCCCCCTTTGGGCAAAATGGGGGTAGTTTATGCCCATTTAAAAAGGTTTAAAACGGGTTTTAAAAGTATCCCCTTTGAAGGCAAAAGGGGAAAAGATAAAATCCAGTGAATTTTAGATGGGTTTAGTTATATATTCCCGTTGGAACATAGGTGGGTATAAGCCCCTGTAGTTTAGTAGGTAGGTATAAAATTCCCCCTTGATAATAGATAAAATTATGCCTCCATGTAGGTAGCTATGTAGGAAAATTTCCCCCCAATGTAGGTAGTTTGGTGGGGATATGGCCCCTGTGGGTGGGAATGGGGTGGGAAATATCCCCCCTGTATTTTGATAGATAGGTATAAAACCCCCTGAAATTTAAAGTTTGGTATAAAAGGACCCCTGTTAGTGGGTTTTTCCCAGACCCCAAAAATTAGGTAGGTATATAGGGCCCCTAAGGTAAAATAGGTAGCTTTGGGGTCCCTCTCACTGATTGAAATAACAAAAAATTATACTATCCCTGTTCCCCCACCAAGCAGCTAGCTATGCCCACAGAGTGGGTGAGTCAGACGGCCTACCCCAGGACCTGCCCCGGCACTCCTTGGCCGGAGGACACAGTGGAGCAGGACAAAACATCACGATCAAACCATGCACTGTTTACTTTGAAAAGTTGAGACCTTCCCCCCCCGGCCAAAAGGAGTTTCAATAACGAAGTGGAAAGCTAAATTCCCTTTCGCCATAGTTTTCAACTGTATGCACATCTTAAAGACATGCATACAGTTGAAAAATCACAGGCGCACAACCCCGACATGCAGTCAACTGGATTGGACTGCTCCCCCTTTCCTCCTTTCTTTAGTGGTATCACTGAGTTGTTTTAAATAGCTTTGACTTACATTTGAAAACAAATAGCTAGCCTTACATTTCTTCTGAACAGTCCCTTGCAAGGGAAATTTATGCCAACCATTCAAAGTGATTACAAGTCAAGTAACACATGGATGAATTGGATCCACCAGCAATGCTTTTTGTGAACAGATCTCTGTTCTGACAGATACAAGGTGTTACTAAACAAGAGATTCTTCTTTATGATGTCCAAATGCTTTTTATGACACAACCCTTTTAAAGCATAGTTTTAAATAATTTTTGCAAATGTTTGCTACTAATATCACCGACAAGTTAATTTACATTAACTTTATTTGCCTTAGTATAAAGTCAATACTTTAAGTTTTTGTACTTAATTTTTATTAGTTGGCATATATCGCCTGAAGATTGTTGTCATACATTTAGAACTATCCTTGAAATGCTGTTTATATAAGCTGTCTCCCATATGTCTTTTTCAAGACACTGACTATTTAATTAAGTGAACATTAAGGCATTTCAACCACATGTCTTCTAGTGAAAGCATGTGAAAGTTTTTGGATGGAAAATTAATGAAAAGCAGAAGATAAAAGTTATGTATACCAACCAAGCTGCTGGAACATTTAGAAAAGTGAAACAGCCAAAAGGAATTTTTCCTGAAATTTAAAAGAAAAATGTATTATATAAAAATAAAGGAAGCGATATAACAGAAAAAAAACCTTAAAAACCCATCAAAAGGATACTTAAAGGGGTATGGCAATCTGTGAAATTAAATGAAAAAAGAGGGAGAAATGAAAAAGCAAATTTCTCCTACAAACGATACAGTGTCAACAAAAGAAATACAGCTGCACGTAGCAAGCACTAAAACCCATGCAGTTGTTGAATTAATTGATATTTATATTGATCCATTGCTTTATTTTCTACACGTATAAAATGGAGCTTTTTAGTGCACACTTTGATCAAAAGTGAAGGTAATCTCTTCAAAAGCAGCTATATTTTAGTGTAGAATAATTAGCTTTTATTTTGAAGCCACAACAGCTTTTACCAGTGTCTATGTCAATTGTTAATGGATGTGCCAGCTAATCTGTTGTTTTTTTGTATAGTGCATTTGTAGGAGTGGGTGTCTCCATCTTAGCCATGCACTCCAACCATCTACCTTGAGGTCCTTGTAGTTAGCATGAATGGAGCCTATTTCTCAGATTGTATGGTGGCTTTGGACCCACGTAGAGGCATAAATAGAGCTAAGGACCAAGCTGATGAGGTCACCTTGCTGAAGGTGGGCATACATAATATGATGAAACTGTGCACTCCATGTGGAAAACATAGCAGTAATGCAGTTCAAATGTTCCATGAATTAAATGTTAGCATGCGTTTTAGTTCCTGCTGGTGCTGCTGTATTTTTTGTTTTGGAGGATTTACCCTCACTGCCTAGACAATTATGAATATTACTTTAAATGTACCAAATAAATCTGACATACCATAATAATACTCCTGTCATGTACATTAAAAATGTGAAATTTATCATATTATATATTTTAATGTGTCAACAAATGATCACTTGAAGATTTAGAGCCAAAGCCTAATGTCATATTTGCTGTGAAATTATGAGAATCTAGTGTGTCCTAATTTCTTTCAAAAATAGTGTTGATATTTTAAATCTAAACTACCATCTATACCAATATCTATATTCTCTGTGGCTTAAACGGTTGTAGTTACCCTATGTGTATATGTATGGGTATGATGTTGTAGAAGGTTATTCTAACCATGGCAAGATCTTAATGACAATACTAATTTAAAGGTCAGTGGCATTTTATATAAGATATAGCATACTCAGGGTATGGCACTGTTCTCATCATTTTATCCATAGGCTTCTACATTATATAGTGGTTCAAAAACCAGGAAAAACACAGGTATAAAATATCACATCATAAAAACCAATACAAAAAAGACATGTACAAATATTATCAAAATATCTGTGGTCAGATTCACTTCAAAAAGTCTATTATTAAAATGAGGGAAAGCTTTCAAAGACTACACCATCCAAACATGATAAGTATCTATACATCACAATTTTTGGTAAAGTTGATACAAATTCTATTTAGCCATTTTTGTTCTTTTTTCTGAAACTTATCATACATCATATCAGTCTTATTCCATTTTTCTAGATAATTGAATAGTACTGTAAAGCTATCTATTAAGGAAATGTTAGGGAAATGGGTTGTATTGCTTTGAAAGCTCTGATAACCCCTACATGATCTGTACTTGTGACACATAACTATAAAACAACTTGAAGGAATATTTACGACTTCAGGGAACAGGACAATCTATCATTTCTATTTATCTGTCTTATTTCTATTTTACTTTTTTTCTAATGGTTTTTAGTTTATCATCAGTAAAATATTCACTATTTTGTCAACTTCTCCTTCAGGTCCTACTCAGAAACATCACCCTGTTTCCAGCTCTTTTATAGCTATCCTTTCACGTATTACCATATACAGCATTGCCTATTATTACAATGCCTTTTAGATGCTTTTTTTTAAAGTTGTCCAAAAGTCTGCAAAGAATAATTCCTTTCAGGATCTCTTTTGGCTGCTTGAACTTGGTGATTAGCCAGAAAACTTGGATTTCATTTTTCGTCTGGCATATAGCCTTTGTTTTCCAGTACAGACGAAGACAAACAAGCATTTAAATCCAATGGCAACATGACTGGCTTTACAATGTCTTTGTATATTTAAATACCTCTGTCTATGACAGTGTAACATGAAATTGCTCCTTCAGAATAATCAACAAGAGAATTAAATATTAAAAACTCTTTCCCAGTTAATATACAAATATCAATCCAAGGAAATGTTCTAGGACATTGGTAATAAACTTAAGTTTTCAATTGTAAAATGCAGCATTGTATACACAGCCAAAAATGAAAATGTAATCACTTGATATAGAACTTTTAGAACCAGTTCACAGGTCCCGTATCTGCTGAAGAATTATAGCTGCAGAATCTTAACCAATATTTGCAACTAGTGTTGTGCTTTTGATTCGGGTCAGGCCAGTATGGTCCGACCTGAATTTTGTCAATGATTACAGAAAAACCATGTAACTAATCACTATCCTTTTTCTAGACATGAAAAGGGAAGGGCATAATTCAAGTGAATGAAGAGTGACACCATTTCTAAGCAAAGTACAGTTCAATGTTAGTGAACAGAATATGGACAAACCCCATTCACTCAAAGAGTAAAAATCTGCAGCAGATTCTAGGCAATCTTCAGTACTTCAAATCTGCGGCATGCCTTATTAATTGTTATAGTGTTGCAGGTTTTTACAGTGGATTTCATTTACTACAATGCAATAAGTTAAATCCATAGCTCTATCAACATCAAAATCAACGATAAAATCTGCATGAAAAAAAGATTTGGACTATGTTACAGACCACCAAATTATCAAGATCATACTATAAAAATGTAAGAATTACTCAATGATGAGCTTTAACTCCTTAACGACCGCCCGCCGACTTCAGACGTCGGCTGGTGCGGGTCGTTCGTCTGCAGCAACGTCTTTAGACGTCGCTGCGGACACCGGAGTTTGCGGCGCCTGGCGCCGATATTGCGCTGGGATCGGGGCTGTACTACACAGCCCCGATCTCAGAGCATCCCCTGCGAGCACTGGGTAGCGGAGGAAACCTCCGCAACCCGATGCTTTAACCCTTTGATTGCGGCGGTGCGTTACCGCAGCGAAATCAAAGGGTTCCCTTGCTCTGTCGGGTGATCGGAACACCCAGTGACCCGACAGAGCCCGGGGGACGGCTGAACAGTCAGCTCTGGGGACCTAGAGTGGCCCCAGAGCTGTCTGTGTATGAAGCCAGTGATCAGGACGCACTGTGTGCTGTCCAGTTCACTGCCTGAGTCAAACTGACACAGTTTATAATGTATTAGCATATATGAATATGCTAATACATTACTAAGTGTAAAAAAAAATTAAAAAATGTTAAACAGTTCTCACTTCATGGGAGTAAAAAAAAAAAAAAAAAACATAAAAAGTGTAAAAAAAAATAAAAAAATAAATAATAAAATAAAAATAAATATTTAATGAAAAATAATTGTGCATAAATTACACGCACAAAAAAAAAAAACTACACATATTTGGTATTCACACGACCATAACAACCTGTAGAATTAATCTAACAAGTTATTAAGTGTGAAATGTGAATGGTGTAAAAAAATGTAAAAAAAATGTTTAAAAAAAAAAAAATACTGCAATTATTTATTAGTGAACTTAAACTATTCCCCCAAAAAGTAAAACTTATCTCGAATAAAACTAGGCCTCATACAACTGCGCCATTGAAAAAATTTAAAAGTTACAACTGTTGAAACGCAAGGAGGCAAAAACTAAAAAAAGTTCTGGTCATCAACTACTTTTCAGGTGTTCGGCTTAAGGGGTTAATTTAAAGGAACACTCTGGGCAAAATTAAAATGCTGTGTGATACCTAAAGATGGGACAGAGAATGGTTTTCATGACAAAAGGATTCTTTATTTGGTGTTCTATTTTGGGAACCTGGTTGGTTCATACTGCCTAAATGATGAGCAACAGGTTTTCTGCAGGCCTACAGGCTCCTGTGTCCATGAGGTTGCAGCAAAGCATCCTCTAAATTCTGTTAAAAGAAACTCAGGCAGGAAGGCTGTCCATATAATCAGAATTTTAAAAAATCTACAGTCAGAAAATGAAAATGGTAAGAATGAAAGAATATGTATCAATAGCTTCTTTTAATTAGTAAAAAAAAATTGCCAATAGATTACCTTTAATCAAGAAATGGCACTTTCCACCAATGAGCTCATATCCAAGCCCAAAATGACGTGCTGAAGTATACATATAGTGTATTCCCACTGAAATTTTCTAAACTGCTAATCCTGTGCTAAACATAGGCGGTGCTGCAGGGTTGAGTGGACTGAGTGTTAAGCCATATGGAAGATACTAGGGTGTCTTCCCCACAAAATTAAATTCCATGCCAATCCAATGCTTAGGGAGACATGTATGAAGAAAGACGCTTCAAAGTGAATTGTCAAGTCTCGTTTTCAGTGTATAATGCGCCTGAATGTATGAAAGTGGTTTTTGTGCGTTCATAAATGCTGTAAAGTTCGACGCACCTCGTCTAGGTGTGAGGCGCATTATAAAACTTAGGTGCATTAGTAATGCGCTAACATGTATGAAGGCTATAGATAGGCTGGAAATAAAATAAAAGTCATTAGAATAGCATGTCAGTGAATAGAAACTATGGTAGTGAGCTTGCTTGGTGGACCACAGGTCCCAGCAATACCTGTGCTGTGCTGACTCTTGTTGTATGTAGAATAAAGGATTAGAGCAGCAAAAATACATTTCAAATTTAATGTGGTAAAAATTAAAAATTGTAAAATCTGAACAACAACATCAGTGGGTTATTTAATGTAAAACTAGTTTTAGATTCTATTAATTTTAAATACATTTTATAGGAGATATTTTTATATTTTTGGGATAATATATATTTTTATATTAATTTTATATGATAACATTTTTTATTAAGTTTAAATAATTTCATTTTATATAGTTTGATAATTATCAGAAATTACTTTTTATTATTGTACTGGTGTAATTTGAGAAATATTGGACATTTTTGCTCCTTACAGCAAATCTAGCTTCACTTCGACTCCTCAGGCTCATGCAGACCACATTGAATAGGTCTGTCTGTCGGAGCAGTAATGCTCCTAGTTTTGCTGACCTGCATTCATATATGTGTTTAATATTACGAGTGTGGTGCGACACGCCCCTTTATGTTAGGCGCATTAGAAAGTGTCGAGTCTTACGAACACATTACACATCGTAACCGGCTCCCTTAGGTACATTTTTCCGCCAGAAAAAGGGTGAAAAATCCGATCATACATGTCTCCCTTAGAGTCAGTGGAAAGTCACCAATGTCTAGCATGTTCTAGAATAGATGCATTGTAGTACAAAAAAATCCAGGGAAACCACAAACCTTCTTTATTTACAGTGGTGAAAAGAGTCTTGCTCGCCACTCTAGGGTGCTTACTTTGCCAAATAAAATCCATCATTACCTTCTGAAGAAGTTGTAAATGAAACTGTGGAAAATGCACTGGCAAATTCAGAAAGCAGACGTATCATTTTGACTGTGGCAATACGAACCAACTAAGATACATAGCCAATGACTTTTCCATGAAATGTTTTGAGGGGATTATTAAAGGTAATAGGTTGAAAGTTGGATAATAGGTAGTTTATGCATAGTTGCCAACTTTTGAAAATTGAAAAGCAGGAGATTAAAGATGGCGGCGCGCGTAGCGCGCCGTGGCAAAAATTTGCATGGACACGCCCATCTTTTTGTGTGCCACACTCCTTCAAAAAGCCACACCCACTCCACCTAACTACATAATGGCATTGGAAGAAAGCCAGGTAGATGCCCTTATAGCCAGGTAGTAGCCCCCCATAACCAGGTCGTGCCCCTTACAGGCAGGTAGATGTCCCCGTGTAGTAAGATAGATGCCCCCTCTTTAGCTAGGTAGATGCCCCCCTTTGTTAGCCAGGTAGTTGCCCTCTTTGTAGCCAGGTAGTGCCCCCTTAATAGTCAGGTAGTTGCCCCCTTTGGTAGTCAGGTAGTTGCCCCCTTTGGTAGTCAGGTAGGTAGTGCCCCCTTTAGTAGCCAGCCAGGTAGGTAGTGCCCCCTTTAGTAGCCAGCCAGGTAGGTAGTACCCCCTTTAGTAGCCAGCCAGGTAGTGTCCCCTTTAGTAGCCAGGTAGGTAGTGCCCCCTTTAGAAGCCAGGTAGGTAGTGCCCCCTTTGTAGCCAGCCAGGTAGTTGCCCCCATTGTAGCCAGCCAGGTAGTTTCCCCCATTGTAGCCAGCCAGGTATTGCCCCCATTGTAGCCAGTCAGGTAGTTGCCCCCATTGTAGCCAGCCAGGTATTTCCCCCATTGTAGCCAGCCAGGTAGTTGCCCCCATTGTAGCCAGCCAGGTAGTTGCCCCCATTGTAGCCAGCCAGGTATTGCCCCCATTGTAGCCAGCCAGGTAGTTGCCCCCATTGTAGCCAGCCAGGTATTGCCCCCATTGTAGCCAGCCAGGTAGTGGCCCCCATTGTAGCCAGCCAGGTAGTTGCCCCCATTGTAGCCAGCCAGGTATTGCCCCCATTGTAGCCAGGCAGAGCCCCCCATGTAGTTAATAAAAATAATAAATTCCACTTACCTGACCAGGCTCCTGCAGCTCCGGCCAGGCTCCTGCCCGATCTCCTCAGCGACGCAAGGGGAATGAGAGCAGCCACACGTCATTTCCCCTGCGCCGCTAAACCTGTATGCACGGCGCGCAGCGGCTGCTGTACATACAGGGGGAGGAGGGAGAAGGGAACGCTCCCTCCTGCCTCCTCCCCGCACAGTGAGGCCGCGGGCGGGTGAGCGGACCCTGCGCCCGTTTCACCCGCCCATGGGAACGGACCGGCGGCGCCGGAGTAGCGCACCAGCGCTACTCCGGCGCTGCGGCCATTTAAAGGACCCCCGCCGCCTTCTGGCGGCGGGAGAAATGCCAACTCCCCCGGGAGGGCGGGGGGGACCCCAAATAGCGGGACCCCCCCGCCAAAAACGGGAGAGTTGGCATGTATGAGTTTATGTGATACTTGCAAAGTGCATGCCGCAGCCCCTGTCATGGACCGCGGTCATGCCTGTGCCTTTGCAGTGGGCCCCGTTAAGTCCCCGTTGCCTGTGAAAACACCTTTACTCACCTGTCTTGGCTCCTGTCTCTGTTGCAGCGCTTGCACCGGCAGTTCCTACTCACCTCTCCGGGATCCTGCTGTCATCCATCCGCTTGGGCTGCCTAAAGCGCATGCAACAGTCATCTGTTATTTAAAGCGACAGTGTCCCAATTATTTGCCAGTGACCCCTGGCAATTAAGAAACTCAGTCAAAAACAGCAAAAGGTCAGCTCACCCCAACATAATCCAGCCTCAGTGGTTTGGTCAGCACGCATTCACCCAGAGTCCAGGGCGTGGTCCAAGTAGTATCAGCAAACGATGGATGCAGCGAAAACCACCAATGAAAATATAGTAAAACTTAAGTCCTTTTATTTATGGGTAAATATAAAACTTACAAGCATTCCCCATGTGCAACATCCCCTCAAAGCATCGGAGTTAGCTTACGCGTTTCGGGTGTAAGCACACCCTTAGTCATAGCATACTAACATACTGAACCCACCTCCCTTAAATACCATAACTTCTAAAATCATTGGTGGATTACCTGATTGCTGCCTCCGACACCTGTGCACGCCCACGGTCTCTGAACCACAACAAAATGGAAAAGACGTCTGTATCCGGACATGCGTATCAACAATCATGCGGCCAATTCAGGCAATAGCATGACGCGTGTCCGGTCATGCGCAGATACATCCATAGCTCCGGAGTTAAGAAAGAGAAATATTAGCTGCCAGTCCTGCGCATTACAATAAAAAATATATGCAAAGTATACAAAATATGTGCCGGCAGAGACAAAAAAATTACGGTATGTACAGACCCGGCAGGATGTTTTGGCTGCCGGTCTTGCATAATAAAACAAAAAATATATACAAAATGTGTTCTAGCAGAAACAAAAAATTACAATGCATTTAAACCTGGCATAGAAAAAAAAAAAAAAAGGGAGGCCAGTTGTTAAAGGAAGCCAGTTCAGAATGAATCTAAGATAAATAGCCGGCAGTAATAGTAAAGTTAACACATCTTCCCAAAATAAACAAAATGAGACCTAAGAATAGCAAGGGCATCATAAGGTATCCGGAGACAGCATACAGGATTACAAAAAACCAACTTGAAAAGTTACACTAGTGCAGAAAGAATACAAAAGTATAGATATAGATATACACTTGGAAACCGAGACATCCAACTAGTATAGAAGAGAGAGCCTTTAGAATCCCTCTTTTTGATGAGTAGAATTCAATAGTGGAACATTAACTCCCTTCTTAGATTAAGACCCCCTGGTACTGTTGTATTTAAAGTAAGGATCCAAAAGGCCTCTCTATAGTTTAGTGCCTTTCTTATATCTCCCCCCCGATTGATGGTATGATTTTCTCGATCCCAATTACTTTTAGCCCTCTGAAGTTTGAATCGTGCATTTCTCTGAAGTGGTTGGATAGATTAGATCTATTCCTGACAGACATATTAGTTATATCATTATATCATTGACGTGTTCTAGGAAGCGTACCTTAATCTTCCTAGTAGTGCTTCCCACGTAATATAAGTTACAGAGGGTACATTGTGCCAAGTACACTACGTTGGTCGAATTACAGTTGATAAAGCCCTTTATATTATAACTTTTGGTGTTGTGACTGTCAGAGAATGTTTTATTGGCAAGGGCAAACTCACATGTGCGGCACGGATGTCCTCCACACTTGAAAAAACCCCTTTGTGTCAGCCACGTACGTTGTGGCCTATGGGTCAATACTAGATTAGGTGAAATTAAGTTGCCCAATGTACATGCCCTTCTAGGGACAACGTGACAGCCATTAGAAAGTACCTTTTCTAACGTCGGATCCTCAAATAACACTGGTAGATACTTCAAACAAATTCTCTTGATTTCAGAGAATTGTGGAGTATGATCCAAGACCAATGTGGGTCTTTGAATATTCCTAGAAGAATTTTTTCTTGTGTGCGAGTGGATCAAATGGGTTCTATCTTTCGAGTCTACTATGACACCGGCCCGTTTTAACATCCATTGTGGGTATCCTCTTCTGGACAATCTATTTTCAATTGATGTGCGTTCCCCCTGATGGTCCTCTTCCCTACTGCAATTTCTTTTGGACCTGACCATCTCACCTACAGGAATGGCTTTATGGACATGTTTTGGGTGAAAGCTTCTTGAATGAAGAATTGTATTTCCAGCTGTGCTCTTACGATGGGATCTGGTCTCAATGATACATCCTGGCATTCCAATAAGGGTTAAATCCAGGAATGTAATTCTATCAGAGCTAACAGTATGAGTGAACTGTAAGTTGAAGATATTATTATTCAGAAAAAATATGAAGTCGGGTATGGCAGGCACATCGCCCCCCCATATAAACAGGAGGTCATCGATGTACCCTGCCATACCACAAAATAGAGTCCAAAAAGGGGTTCTCTGGGGCATAGATATATAGATGCTCCCACCAAGCCATGGTCAAATTGGCCAGGGATGGTGAGAACTTGGCCCCCATAGAGACCCCTCTAATCTGAAGAAAAATATCCCGATTAAACAAAAAAAAGTTATGATTCATCAGAAATTCAGCCACTGTTACAATATACTCGGAGACCTCTTCCGTATAATCTGTATAGCGTGAGAAATGAAACTTGAGGGCTGATAGAGCTACCGAACAAGGTATGCTGGAATATAAAGCTTCCACATCACATGTGAGCCAGACCTTATTTGGTCCCATCTGATGTGTTTCCAAACCTTTCAAGACTTCCTTTGTGTCCCTTAAAATAACCAGGGCATCTTTCCAACCAAAGGCTTAAGGACACCATCCAACCATTGGCACAGCCTTTCCAGGAGGGAACCTATGCCCGAGACAATAGGTCTCATGGGAGGTTGGACACTGTCCTTGTGGACCTTTGGTAGTCCGTACAAAATAGGCATTACAGGATGTTCTACAAAAATATAATCCACCTGTTTTTGACTGTGCACTCCGATCCCTAAGCCTTCCCTCAAAAGAAGTAGTAATTGGTTTTTAAATTCAGGGGTAGGATCGCGTTTCAATCTGCGATATGTTGCAGTATCAGATAACATTTCTTGTATACGTGCAACATATGTATGTTTGTCCATAAGGACAACGGTCCCCCCTTTGTCTGCCATTTTTATAGTCAGCTCTGGATTAGTTCTCAATTCCTCCAGTGCCCTACTTTCATCTCTGGTTAAGTTACTAAATTTTGGGCCAGAATGTATGCTATCTGATAAACATTTAAGGTCTCTTTCTACAAGTAACTGAAATCTATCCATGGCAGGGGTACGGGAACAGACCGGGTAGAAATCTGGGTTGGAGGTAGGAAAAGCAAGATCAGTCATACTGCATGTAATCCGCTGTAATGGCTGATCCTGTAAATCCTGCAAGGTAATGATTGCCATTTGCTCACTAAAGGTTAAATCCTTAAACTCATTTGGTGCTGTATCTACCTCAGATGGTATATTACATACAACTGATTCATCTTGAACATTGAAAAAATGGCGTTTCAGGGTCAATGTCCGGACAAACTTGTTAACGTCCTTAATAGTAGAAAAAATTTCAAAATTGGACCTGAGACAAAAATTTAGTCCTAAGGATAACACCTTTTCATGTGACTTCGTCAGCTGTACAGAAGACAGGTTGAGAATGTCCAGTCCCTCCGCAGTTGTTAATTCCGGCGAGTCTTTCTCTTCACATTTTCTTCTGTGCTTCCTCCCTCCCCTGCGTCCGCGTTTTTTGTATTCTTCTTGTTGCTTTTATTCTTTTTTTGACGGTGGATATGAGGAGTGGATTCCATACTGGAAGCACCCGTAGGAGAGTCATCATCAGAATCTAGGTTATTATCAGTGTTGGAGCCAGAATTGGTGGACCCAAAACTTACCGGACACGCGTCATGCTATTGCCTGAATTGGCCGCATGATTGTTGATACGCATGTCCGGATACAGACGTCTTTTCCATTTTGTTGTGGTTCAGAGACCGTGGGCGTGCACAGGTGTCGGAGGCAGCAATCAGGTAATCCACCAATGATTTTAGAAGTTATGGTATTTAAGGGAGGTGGGTTCAGTATGTTAGTATGCTATGACTAAGGGTGTGCTTACACCCGAAACGCGTAAGCTAACTCCGATGCTTTGAGGGGATGTTGCACATGGGAATGCTTGTAAGTTTTATATTTACCCTAAATAAATGGACTTAAGTTTTACTATATTTTCATTGGTGGTTTTCGCTGCATCCATCGTGTTTGCTAGTACAATTAAGAAACTGCCTGCCCTCCAGTGTCAGTTCGTTGTTGTCCATTACATAGAACTTGACACCTGGCTGCTGTATCTTTGCTGTTATCCAGCGTTACCTGCGAGCTATCAATGCACTATATTCTGTATTCCTGCTACTGCACCAAGCCTGTAGTACCTGCTGACTATCTGCCATCATACCAGTCCATTACCCACCTGGGACCTTGTTACCTGTCTATGGATATACTTTTCCTTGCTCTGCCCTTCAGATGTCACCGTGGGTCACCACCTATACCTTCTTGCTCGCAGTGATAACAGAGGATTCACACCCATATACCAGTGATTGACTAGTCAATGTATACTGACACCGCTGGATCATTAGAGTACCTAAGTAAGGTACTGTAGTTTCATACCTGTCCAGAAATAAGAAAAATGTTTTAAGCTTGTCACAAATTTCTGGAGGAGTACCTATATTTAAAATAAGAGACTTAAAGGCGCTAACCTTATAGTTTGAAATATAGCCAAAGTGTGTGAGTATTGACCAATGGAGTCCTTGAATATTCCGTGCTTTTATGCAATTAATATGAATGATTACATTTTATTTGGCTGTAGACTACAATTATCAGAAGAACCATAGTGTCATGATATAAAACATGAAAAACATTTTTCATTAGTGAGTAGAATAACAATGTAAGAGTAACTAATTAAACAGCATACAGCACATTATTTAATTGTCTTATACACTATGTTTAAATTTGGAACCATGGGTTTTTCCATAGGTGGTATAAAAGTAACAGCATTTATGCCCTTATGTTGGAGGGGACCAAAGACTCCTCTGACACAGAGGTCCAACACAACTATTTGGTATAAAACTCCATTCAAAAGACAAGGGCACATTCCCTTTGTCTGGAGAAAAAAGAATTCAATCTACAGAAGCGAAAAGACCTCTTTACCATGAGAACTGTGAATCTGTGGAGTAGTCTGCCTGAGGAGCTGGTCATAGCAGGAACAGGTGAGGCTTTCAAGAATGCTTATGTAGCCGTATAAAACATTTAAATCCAGTTTGATGACAATTTTGGGATCAGGAATGAAGTATTCCTTTCAGGTAGATTGGTTTGTGCCTTATAGGTACCAATGTCTGCATTTCCCAGACATAGGTTCCAATGTTCAAAGCTGTAGTGGATGGTGAGATATGGAGCCTGAAAGTCAAAAGTTCAAACATTGTTACCCTTTTGCTTGGCACGGTTTGTCTTTTTTTTTCAACCATTTTAACTACAGTATGTAACTATGTTAACATAAAAAGACACTAGTATTTTGACTTTCACATGGTTATTGGCAGATCTTAAGATTAGCGCTAATGTGCTTTCAGTGAGGCCTCTAGGGGAATTGAAAGGAAGATCTAAACTGTTTACTGAGCATGTATCTATATACAAAAACATGATAAGCCATATTTACAAAAGCCAATACAAACGCATGTAGAACAGTTACCCAGATCATTGCTATCCTGTGGAAAATGATTGCTGGTCATGAACAGCATATCCACATTTTTCCGTAATGGTGTCTTAATTGCATTTGTTCAAATATTTAATTAACTTTTTAGATTAAACCTTAAGGGGTATCTAAAATCCAGAATCTGTGTCACATGAGAAGATAACTTAAATTATATAGATTTCATAATATGATGAGTCTAATGTTTTTTTCTAAATAGTAGGTAAAAAATAGTTCTTCAACACAAAAGACCAAGCACGATTTGGCATTATGCATATAACTGTATTATGGCACCCATTAAGGCTCTACTGTACTTCTATAGGCATCTTATTTTATACTGTAGCACATCTTTGTTTTTTGTTTTTCTATTTGATTCTTTAGGCCCCGTTCACACGGCTTATTTGCCGACGGATTGGCGCCGTATTCCGCGCCGGATTTGCGCTTCAATACGGCGCCAATCCGTCGGAGTCATTACGGTAATCTAATAGAGAACAGTGGATTCTGTCGCTCGCTCGGCAAATCCGCTGCGGGGGGAGAATGTGACATGCACATTATTTACGGCGTGTACGCGCCGAAAACAATGCATTGTCTATGGGGCCGGGAGCGGCGCCCCCGCCGCGCTCCGGCCCCGCCCCCGTCCCGCCCCTTATTCACGGCGGATTTGTGCGCTCAATACGGCGCACAAATCCGTCGGAAATAAGCCGTGTGAACGGGGCCTTATGAATGCAATTGAATAAAAACAGTGTGTCATGGGGGTATTAAAAGTATTTTTTAAAAGTAACAGCATAGGAAGTCTTGTATAGAGACACATGAACTGTCTAAGGCTCTCTAATTTGAAGCTGTAGATAATCTCTATATTTCCTGCACAAAACTGTGCTGGAGGGATTCTACTTTACATTGTAATTATCTGCTGCATAAAAAAGAAGAAATACATGAATTTAAGTTAAATCGTTTTATAATGTGTTTCAACTTCTTCACTAATTGTTGATATAACATTATACTACCATAATTATTTTGCTACCTGTTCCTTTGAATTATGTGATGCTTGATATAAGCAAAGCCGACTGGGACAAATAATATTGGAAATCATTAGAATACAATTTGTTTATTCATTGCCAGTATTTAATCAAATGTTTCATCCAGCTTCCAATTAAAGCAGTTCAATGTGCTTAATGGAATGGCTGCAAAAGTTATTATTTACTATTGTCCTGCTGTTCTTATTTACTTTCTATTCACAAATTTATCTTGTTAAAAGTAGTGATGAGCCATTACGTCGACTATTGTCATCGGGTCGATAGTCGATATAGTCAATTATCAAGACAATTTGCAATAGTCGATAATAGATTATCGCTGATGACCATTAAAGTCTATGGGAGAGGAACAACACCTTCATTCTTACACCCAAACAGGGCTGGAGAAGCTGGAATTAACATCCACAACAGTAAACTGGATACGTGCTACATCTTAGGCAACACAATTAGGTTATAAAAGCCACAGAAAAAAAGTCACAGACCATTCACTATCCCTGTCTTGTACCACAGCCCCCAAAAAACCTGCATGACCCAAAAATTTAAAAAAAGTCCAGAAGGAGTATTTTTAAACATCATTTTACTTAATGGCCTAGACTATCCTGTCCTGGGCCACAGCATGACCCCAAAAACCTGCATGCCCCCAGTTAAAAAGTCCCGGAAAAAGGGGAGTTTTCAACCACCATTTTATTTTTCATGGACATAACTATCACTGTCCGGGGGCCACAACATGAGCCCCAAACCTCTGACCCGTTTAAAAAAGTGAGGAAAAAGGGAGTCTTTCATCACCATTTAATTGAAGGACATAGACTATCCCTGTCCGGGGTAACTACATCTGTTAAGTTTCCTGTACCTCCTTTAAAATTCAGAGGAATTTTTGTATCAGCTATTTTGTACATGAAAAGTTTTTTATATTTAATTTAAAAAAAAAAATTTTTTTAAAATAGGATGAACCCCACCAGTCTTTTTTCTCTTTTTTTAATTGTATTAATGGTTGTCTACTACGGGGATTGCTAAACTATTTTAAAGATATTGCAAAAAAAAAGTCTTTTGCAATTTTGTCCTTTAACAGTGTTTACCTTCCCGTTTCTGGCCCTCCCCCTTTTAGCCCCTTTCTTTTTGAAAACAAATGCCCGTTGAAAACGTTTTTTTACAATTTAAAAAACCCTTTTATAGCGGCATTTCCAAAAATCCCCCAAAAACCCCTGACCCTTTTGAGCCAATTTTTGACAATGTGAAAAAAAATTGTCTGTTAGAAACCCATTTTTTAGAATGGACCTTTTATTTAAGTGTTTTTCACGAAAAAATCCCCCCAAAAATTTCAAAACTGCCCCTTTGAGCCATTTTGACAATTGTGAACAAAAAATTTCTTTTAGAAAAAAAATTTTTTTATTTTAGGACCTGTATTATTGCTGCATTTCAAAGCATCTGCCCCAAAAAAATTAAAAAAAGACTTTAAAACCATGTTAAAAATTTTGAGGAAAAAATGCCCTTAGAAGCCAATTTTGTTCCAAGGCCCATTTTATGCGTATCTCACAGCCCCATCCCCAAAAAAATTAAAATTTGCTTTCAGCACTTTTAAAAAATTTGTGGGGGAAAAAATCCCACTCAGAAAGCACATTTTTGTTCCAAAGGACCATGATTATAGCGTATCTCATAAAAAAATGACCCAAAACCCATTTACAATGCAAAAAAATTTCTAAAGATAAAGTGAGTAAATGAATAGGGTTTGCATGAAACTTGGTGTCTTTTTTCAGTTCCTAACAAAAACCCTCAAAATGAACTTTTGGGAAAATAGATAAAAAATTGCAGTAAAAAATGACAAATTTTAAAAAAAAAGTTTTCAAGAGGGACCTTTCTGTTTGAAGAGAATGTAATCCCCAACTAAACGGGGACCCGGCAATTGCCAAACATCCCAAAATCCATGCTGTTCTCTTAATTTGTGTTGACGATTATTTTCGACAAAGTTGAAAAACGGAATTTTTTATGGGGATCGGGGTTTTTTAGATATGCGATTTAATTTAGGTTAAATCTGTGACCTATTAAGATCGTTTTTTTTTCGCTTCCTGTAATTTTGGGGCCGCAAATCGATTTCAGAATAAGCAGGGGGGGGGATTGTGTGCGACGTCTACTGGATTGTTTGGTTCGTTTGGCTGGAAAAATACATACCTCGTTTTACATGAACAGCTTTTCCTGTTCACCTCTTTCTCTCGCGTCTCAGAGCAGAAGGACGTGCTGCTTGTGTCCAAACAGCCCCAGCGAAATTATTTATTTCTTCACAGAAAAAACCTTACTATTATGTGATCCTTAAAATTTTAGTTAGATTAGAGTTTGGAAAGTTATTATATAGTTGGGTAGAGAATTGTATAGGAGCATCTACTGCTTAAAGTCACGGGGGTGGCGGGGGGGGGGCCCCCCGGGGCAACACGACAAACTCTATAAAGATAGGGATAAAGTTCCCCAAAGATTTTGTAGACATTGCAATAGCTTTTATTAAAACATTTTTTCTATTAAATATTTCCTGGAATTGGGGCACCCCTGAATTTAAAGGTACAATTTTTTTTTTCTGAAGGTCTCTTTTTTGGGGTGCAAAACCCCCTTTTTATTATCAGTATACATTTCAGTGGTTTTAATTTCATTTTGCCCATTTCCATTTTGTTGATATATCCCCCCCTTGACTTAAATTGAATCCAGCAATTTAGCCATTTGAAGGTCCCCAAAAAATAACTTTAATAACCCTAAAAAAAATTTCAGATACGTGTTTTTTTACTTTCCGTTTTCCTTTTGTTTTTGAGCACCTGCCCTTAAGGAAATACCATTTTTTAGTACCCAGTTTTTGTGGGGTCCCAAAAAAACCTTTTATTATCCAATACATTTCAGATAGTGTTTTTTCATTTTGCCACCACTTTTTTGATAATCATTTTGATTAAAATTGAATCAGCAAGTTCCCACAGGTTAAATAAGGTGCCAAAAAATACCTTTATTACCGAATAAATTCAGATAGTGTTTTTTTACTTTGGGGCCTACAGCTTTGTTCATTGGGGCCCCCATCCCTTAAAATGTAATACGAAATTTTTTAGTCAAAAAGTAATTTGAAGGTGCCAAAAAAAAATTTTTATTATCGAATACATTTCAATAATTGTTTTTTCATTTTTGGCCGGGCCCCGCTTTGTTGATAGATTACTTTGCAGTTAATTTGAATAACCCAATTTTGAGTCACCAGGGAATTGATGGTGCCAAAAAACCTTTTATTTCCAATACATTACAGAAACTGTTTTTTGCACTTTTGCCCAGTCCAATTGTTGATAGAGCCCCCTTGCATTTAAATTTGAATCCAGGCAATTGTGTAGTTACCACAGGGGGTTGATAGGTCCCAAAAAATACCTTTTTTTTTCCCGAATACATTACAGTACGTTTTTTTTGGACTTTTGTGTAAAGCTTTGTTCATTGAGGCACTTGCACTTAAATGTAAAATACAGAAAATTTTTTAGTCACCACAGGTAAAATTGATGGGTGCCAAAAATTTTTTTATAATCCAATACATTCAATCGTTTTTTTTTCATTTTTGGGCCAGGCCACTTTGTTGTTTAGATCTCTTTGCAGTTATTTTTGAATCCAGCATTTTGTTTGATTTAGGGATTTGAGAAAGCTGTTTTTCCCTCTTTTAATAAGGACTTCCAAAACTCTTCCATACCTTCTAAAAATTTGTATATTTCTGAACAGGGAGGGAAAT
>JAODAL010053196.1:0-25460 GCA_025379985.1 Phyllomedusa bahiana | reverse complement strand
GGGCTGTGGGGCATCTATTTGGCTACTGGGGGGATATGGGGCAACTACAAAGCTACTGAGGGGCTATGGGGCATCTATATGGCTACTGGGGGCTATATGGGGCATGTACCTGAATACAGGAGGCTATAGGGCATCTGCCTGGCTACTGGGGGGGGGGGGGGGGGCTATATGGGGCATGTACCTGGCTACAGGGAACGAAATGGGACATGTACCTTGCTACAGGGGACTATATGGGGCACGTACCTGGCTAAAGGGGGCTATGGGGGGCATCTCCAGTGCTACAGGGGGCGATGTTGGGCATCTCCCTGGGTACAGGGGGGCTATTGGGGTCATAGAACCTGGCTACATGTGGGAATTACCTGGCTGAAGGAGGCAAATTACTACCTGGCTGCAAGAGGCAAAAAACCTATCTACCTACATGGGCAGATATAGAACTGTCATCTACAGGGGGCTTTATACCCACTTATCTACCTACTCGGGTCATATGTACCTATCTAGCTATGGGGGGGGCAATATATTCTTCCTGGTTCCCCTCAAGGGGCTAATTATAATGGCAATACTGTACAAATGTAACAGTTAAGGAGAAGTTTACACAGTTCTAAAATTATGTCGGCCCTTTAAGGCCCTTTAAGGTACGCCGTGAGGCTGATGTGGCCCCCGGTGAAAACGAGTTTGACACACCTGATCTATACAGTAACTAGATGCCAACTGCCCACTGACTATAAACATCCCGGCGGTTGACATCTTACTCTGCACAGATGTTCTGGTACGTCCGTACTGAGTGCGCATGTGCACATTACAGCTGTAAGAGCAGAGAGATGGCTGTCGGCCTTAGCTGCCTCTCCACTGAGAAGGCAGGGATGTGCCTAGCTTCTAAATCATGGTATGTACAGCGCTTCCTGCTTCCCAGTACCAGCGGTCATATGACCACAGAGGCTCAATAACTGGATGAGCTGCTAACTCAGATTGACTCTGCAGTGACTTCAGGAGATGTACTTCTCCTGTATCTGGGGCTAATATATCAGCCCCAGATACAGAGGAAATCATCAAAAAAAAAAAGTAAATGTCCCACAAAGGTCTTATTCTGATCTTATTGGGGTCACAGTATGTAAAATAAAATAATACAAAAAAAACTGAAAATAAAATTTTATTGAAAAAAAATAGCCCAAACCGCAACTTTTAGCCGCATCCCCAACTACCTTAAAATTTTTGTTTAACCTATATATAAACATCCATGATGGAAAAGTTACACAGTTACAAAACTTATGTTAGTGAAACTTTTGTTGTTAAAAAAAATAAATTTAAAGAAATGTGAAAAACATTTTTTTTACTATTTTCTCTCATGTTATAAAAAAAATCTGTATAATATAAAAATTACATAAAAATAAAGACTAACGTATTATGAAAAAGGGGCAAAAATATTAGTAAAATAACCAAGCACAAAAAAAGTGTTGTAGCTTTCAAACCTGCGTGTACTTAGGAAAAGCAATATGTGCCTGGTCAGGAAGGAGGATAAACGGACCAGTAAGGAACTGGTTAAAGTCCACAGTAAGTTTGTACTTTGTAAGGTTCCCCTGATGGTGAATTGCAATTCCGCTCCATTCACATCAATGGAGCTGAGCTGCCATACTAGACATAACCCTTGGACAGATGTGGCACTGCTTCCGGATGAAGTTTTCTGGCGTGATTTGCGCATAAAAAAACCTATTTTTGCCATGCCCAACATATTTTTAAAAGGTCTTTCGTGACAAACTGGTGCATGTTGGACACCCTGAACAGTTTTGTATGGGCCAATTCATAGGGGGCGTGTCGCGCCACATTTATAAGATTAGACATTTAATGTGTCTCGACAGAATGTGTCTCGACAGAAGGTGGCGATAAATGTCATTCTAATCCATGCCAATTTGAAATTGGTGAGACAAATTTTGGCCACATTTATAAAGTGTTGTGAGACACTTTCATACAGTTAGGTCCATATATATTTGGACACTGATACAAATTTTGTTTTTGTACCTGTTTACTGAAACATAATCAAGTTAGGGAATGTTCACATGGCGTTTTAGGATCCAAAAATCGCATCCAAAAACGCAGCGTCATTCGGATCCAAAAAGCATCCAACACGTAGCTGTGTGTTTGGGAGCGTTTTTGCTGCAGCAGGATCGCTCCCTATAGTTTTAAATAGGGCGCCTTCTGCATCTTTCAGATCAAGAATTGACATGTCAATTCTTAGAACGGATCCGAAAGACGTAAGTAAATGCGCATTGGCGATCACTCGTCTGAACATCGGTGCGTGCTTTACATTGCGAGTAATGTAAAAGCACACTGCTCATTGCAAGATGCGTGTTTGGGTCTGATAGATGGACCCAAACATGCATCTAATAACATATGTTCACATGAACTGAACATGCAATGTGATCATAACCTTATAGTTATATAGTGGACCCGGACATAAAGTTCAGATTTTGTAAAGTATATGGATAAGGATTGAACACCAGAATTATTTATTCAATTTTCTTTCTTCTTTTATAGCACAACTTGCCTTTCTTAGTGAAACATAGAAACAGTTGACAACTGGTGGATCACAGCATATATGAGAGTCAGAGAGTCCTTGTAATAGAAAATTGATATTCCAGACAGAAAATGCAAGACCAACTACTGTTTTACTTCCCTTGAGTTTTTCTATATTCTCCTGTTTTCCTGTTTTTCTTAATCACTCTTTAATGGCATCTCCTCTTTTTCTCTTGTCCAACTGACTCCCTGTGTCTCCCAACAAAACGGCAGTTGAGAGCCCTGGCCCCGCCTCCTGATTCCTGATTTGACGGGATTCACCACTCCCATTAGTCAGTTTGGCTGCGCTGCACTCCACCACCAAACTAAAGAGCAGAAGAGCTGAACCTATAACAGAACAACCCCTGCATTTTGCCACCAATGTGTACACTACACAGACAGAACAGACAGGTACACAGAACTGCACAACAAGAGGAGGGAACACAGACAAGAGGGACGTGACAATATAAACCACACACTTTATTTAAGGGAAGTAGGATAACAATACTATTCAAAGGGTAGCTCTCCCCCCTTACACTTCTGCGGCTTTTCGAGTTTCAGTCCCTTGCACTCATGAGCCAGGTATTCATCTGTGCTCTGGTAACCCTTTCCCCCCTTCTTGTTTAGCGGCTTATCCCCCACAGCAAAAGTCTTGCAATCTGTTAGGGCTGAACATTGTTGGTGGTAGATCCAGCCGCTGGGCAGCTTTGCACACAGGTTCACTTGGAGCTTTCCTACATGTAAACTATGTGCAGGTTACTAGATGGTAGTTATTGCGGAGATAGATGAAGTACTAGGCATGTAGTGGAGGTGTGATGCACCAAAAGGTAAATAAAGCAACAACACGCTGACTCCAGGAATCTTCAGGCTTTACTCACGGCACTTTACTTGTGGACGTTACAAGGTTAGTCAGTAAGGCACATATCACTTCAACACTTCTCATATCTCTGGACCCATTGACAGTTCTCACTTTTTTTATTCCGACCCTGTCCAGCTGTGCAAGGTGCTGGCACTGGCGCTGACCCCCGTCCCAGCCCAACCGTGCAAGGTGCTGGCACTGGCGCTGACCCCCGACACAGACCAACTGTGCAAGGTGATGGCAACACGCCACACAGGACACACTCAGTCCCTGGACACTTCAGGCAGAGCAGCAAACTGCCTACCTCTATTTCTGGATCGTGTGACTCTCTTTAGGGTCCACTCCACCTGGGTCTCTACTTTCTCTCTGCCTTGGTGCCTACCTAATCTCCGGTATATAAGTGATTTGGCTGTTCCCTTCTACCTCAGCCTACCCTGTCTATTGGCTCCTTAATAGCCAGGGGTCCCCTTTCATAGTTGCTCTTAACTAAAACTATATACACTCAGCACAGCTCCAACTCCTGACTGGCTATAGAGCTGACTGGCTCTCTCCCCCAACTGTCTTCCTGGCCTCCAGCTCCGCCCCCTTCTGCCTTCCTGATTGGCTGCTCGCCCTGACAGTCCCAACTGTCCCTTTGACCCTCAACTGTCACCAACTGCAGCTTCCCGCTCAAGCTCGCCATCATACTCCCTGGTTTCCCATGGCAACCCACTGCTGTCAACATCCCAACACAAGCATAATCCCTTATAACTTTCAACTGTCTTTTGAGGGTATCCACATTAAAATTGGATCAAGGGTTTAGGAGTTTCAGCTCCTTAACATGGGCCACCCTGTTTTTGAAGGGACCAAAAGTAATTGGACAACATAAATAATTGTAAATAAACTGTTAATTTCTAATACTTGGTTGAAAACCCTTTGTTGGCAATGACGAACTGAAGTCTTGAACTCATGGACATCACCAGACGCTGTTTCTCCTTTTTAATGCTCTGCGAGGCACTGCAGTGGTTTTCAGTTGCTGTTTGTTTTTGGGATTTTCTGTCTGAAGTTTAGACTTTAACCCTTTAAGGACCCGGCGTTTTTTGTTGTTGACACGTTCGTTTTTCCCTCCTCGCCTTCCCAGAGCCATAACTTTTTTATTTTTCCACCTACATAGACATATGAGGGCTTTTATTTAGCGGGATAAGAGGTACTTTCTAATGCTGTTATTCACTGTACTATATGCAAATGTAGGCTTCACTGTACTATAGACTATACTGGGAAACTTAAAAAAAGTGGGACAATTTGAGAAAAAAACGTATTTTTGCCATGTTTGCAGGTGTTTTGCTTTTACGGCGTTCAATCTTCAGTCAATTCAATGTGTTATCTGTATTCTACAGTTGAAAATGCATCCGGCAATTTCCAAACATGTAGGGTTTCCGTTATGTTTTGGTACCATAAAAAAATTCCAAACATTTTCTATTTTTGAAATTAGCGCCGCGGTGCAGTTTTGTGCGGCCAATATCTTTTTTGTACTAAAACCTACAGATGTCAGTGAGGGTGCATTTTTTGCGGGCTAAAGTGTACTTTTTATCGCTAGCAGTTTGGAATGCATGCGACTTTTTTGATCACTTTTATTCCATTTTTTGATTGACGTAAAATGACCAAAAAACGCAATTTTGGCGTTGGAATTTTTTTTCTTCTACGGTGTTCAGCGTACGAGATAAGTGATGTTATATTTTTATAGATCGGACTTTTTCGGACGCAGCGATACCAAATATATGTAAATTTTTTATTATTTTAAAGATTTTATTTGTAAAATGGGGAAAGGAGGGTGATATGAACTTTTAATACTTTTTTTTGTACTTTAAAAATTTATTTATTTTTTCCACTGTAACATTGAGTCCCCCTATGGTGCTTGACCACTAAGGGGTGCGATTGTTAATACAGTCTAATGCAGTGCATAGACAATGCATTAGACTGTACCAAGATGGCACTTTCCCCACTTCCTCTCTACGGCCGGAAGTGGGGCAAACCGGGAAATGTAAGTGACGGGAGCCTTCACAGGGCTCCCCGCTGCCATGTACGGGGGTCGGATCACTGCAGCTATGCTGCGTTGATGCCGATCACCCTGACGATCAGTGCGCGGCACCGATCGTCATTCATTCAGACGGCGCGGCCATTTTTGCCGCGGTGTCTGACGGGTTAAACAGCGGCAGCGGGCGCAGCCACCCGCCGGCGCTATTACTGCCTGCTGGCTGTGCGGGGGGGGGGGGTCGCCAAGCGATCCCCCTGCAAAGACCCTTAGCGGCCCTGGGACGTACTCATACGTCCAGGGTCGTTAAGGTGTTAATAAACTCTTTGGTTGCTTTGGCGTTACGTTTAGGGTCATTGTCCATCTGTATTATGAAACACTGACCCATCAGTTTGGCTGTATTTGGCTGTATTTGAGCACACAGTATGTCTCTGAATACGTCAGAATTCATCTGGCTGCTTCTAGTCTGTGTCACATCATCAATAAACACTAGTGACTCAGTGCCACTGGCAGCCATACATGCCCAAGCCATCACACTGTCTCCGCCGTGCTTTACAGATGATGTGGTATGCTTTGGATCATGAGCTGTACCACACCTTTGTCATACTTTTTTATTTCCTTAATTCTGGTAGAGGTTGACCTTGGTTTCATCTGTCCAAAGAATGTTCTTCCAGAACTGTGCTGGCTTTTTTAGATGATTTTTTAGAAAAAGTCCAATCTAGCCTTTTCTATTCTTGAGGTCGAGGGCTTGCCCGCGCGTGAACCCTCTGTATTTACTTTTAGCAACTTTCTTTTTGATAGATTTTGGGAAAATGTACACCTACATCCTGGAGATATTCGAGATATCGGTGCTCAAATCCAGCCAAAACCCCCAAATGATTGGTTTGGGGTTTTATAATACAGATGGACAATGACCCTAAACATAAGCCAAAAATTTCCCAGGAAATTTTTTAAAGCAAAAAAGTGGAATATTCTTGAAAAGGCCCAATCAGTACCCTGTCTAAGCCCCAATTGAGGTGTATTTACTGTTAAAGACTAAAATCAGGCAGAAAGGCCAAAAAAAAACACAACTAAAATTTCTGCAGTAAAGGCAGAGCTTAAAAGGAGGAAAAAGCGCCTGGTGATGTCCCTGAGTTCAAAAACTTCAGGCGTCATTGCCAAAAAGGGTTTTCAACCCAAAATTAGAAATTTAAAATTTAACAATTATTTAATTTGTCCAATTACTTTTGGTCCCTTTAAAAACAGGGTGGCCCATGTTAAGAAGCTGAAACTCCTAAACCGTTCATCCAATTTTGATGTCGATGCACTCAAATGAAAGCTGAAAGCCAGGACCTTTTGTCCATTATTTTTTAAAATATTTCTTTAAAGGGTTTGTGAACGGGACAAAAAACAAACTTTTTGTCATTTTCCAAATTATTGGACCAAAGCTCACTGAAGTTAACGTTTGTCTGCAAAAGTTTATATACAGTAAATGTTGCCCTATGTTTTTCTAGGCCCAGATACAGGAGAATCCCTCTATAATCTTACTACTACTCCAAATCGCCACACTTTTTTTCTAATCCTGATTTTTCTAATCAAATTTTTTGGTATTTATAATAACCCTCCCCACACACACATCCCAACCACACAATGAATGTCTTTGTCATTTTCAGCAGCAGCGATAAAGTATCTTCAGCAGGGACTTGATTTCCTTGTCCTTCTTCCGTGCATCTCCAGAGCGGTGAAGTGCCGCTGCCTGTTATTTTCTATGAGTCATTACTTTTAAATGGCGCATTACCATTTCATTCACAGGACGATCATCATTATTTCTGCTTTTCGCTTTTCCTTTTTTCTTGCAGAAGACATCGTGATCTTTTTAAAACTCTCTGTTTCAGGGAAAAAATGGTTTCCTTATTTTTTTACGCAGCGGGAAGGAAAATGTTCAGGCCCGGCTATTTGCTGGGTTTTTTTAATGAAGACCCTTTTTATGTTTGGCGGCACATTAACAGTCGTTTTAAGGGTGAGTGCTTTTTCCCAAGCCGTTTAGCCCTATGGTATCTGGGTATATAATACTCTGAACTTTTTAGGTTATTTGGCAGAGATCTTTTTTTTAAAAAGGGTTATTTGTTTTTTCTTTTTACATGTACAGAAGGAAAAAGGGGGGGAAATTGCCAGGGTGCGTTTCTGTAGTGGGTGATACCGGGTTTTTGGCCCATGTTGTAAATCCCTTTTGGGGTGATGTTATGTGGCCCATGATGACAGTAAGCATGACACTGAACTGCTTCCCCTTGTCCTTTCACTAACATAGTAGCTACCTGCGATTAGAGGGGGCACTCTGCATACCAATATTTCTAGCTCCCATTGATTTGATTACTAACTGTATTCATTTATATCCTGTCAGCCCCCCTTTTTTTATTGGCACCTTCAGCCCGAAAAAATAATATTTATTTTAAAGGGGCGCCTTCTGGGGTTTCGTTGTGATCAAATGATTGATGTCCCCTTTTTGATGGCTTTTAAAAAGGGTTTTTTCCCAAAAAATTTATTTTATACCCCGTGATCCCCTTTTCGCTCTGTGTGCTCAGAAGGGTGTGTGTGTGATTTCTTTGAACTGCATGTCGTGTGACCCAGCAGTCAATGAAAGTTCTGTTATTTATAGAGCTGTGAGTAGCTACAATGTAGCTCAGAAGTACATGTTTTGCCTCACAGCACAAGGATCCTAGGTTCAAATCCCTTGCGGAACCAAACCTGTGTATTTTTTATCTTTATCAATGCACATACCTCATTGAGGTTTTATTTAATTTAATTTTTTTTTTTATTTATTTGCATTGTTTGACTAATTACTAAGGAGTACAGAGGACGGGAGGGGAGTAGAATGACAGCACCAGGGGTTTGAACACAGTAGCTGCCTGACGAGGAGAAGCTGATGACCTGAGATGTCCTGACCAGGAAGTGCAGGAGCTCCCACGCCCTGGACGTTATCCCCTGGAGACGAGCTGTATACAATGGATCACTAAAGGCAGCAGCTAAACCAAAAACTATTGCAGACATTATTTTATGATGATGAAATGGAGTGAAAATGTTTACTATTTAATTTGCAAACTTCCCACGTCAATTTTACTTCGTGGCAAAACCCCTTTAAATAAAATAAATATTTTATGATTTCCAATTAGATCTATCAAGCAGACCTTAAAATCTCTTTAAAAGTAATATTTTACAATCCACTTTGAAGAATTATAGTCAAATGTAAATTCACTAAAAACTATTTTTTAGTTTTAGTGCAGGTGAGGGTTAACACCCCTTATATATTTGTTTAGTTGTCCATGCCCCTGTTTAGAAGATTTCAGCACAATTTCTGACTCTCATGAGCTGCTGTGGCATGCTGCTATGGAACTACAAGTGTCAACATGCCACAGCAGCACATGTTAAACACATTTACTAATTACAACTCATACAATTAATGAGTGATGTGGCATGTTAGCCCTTGTAATTCCACTAAATGTATGGTTGCTGATACAGTACAGTAATGTATTGTACACTGAAAGTCGCCAGAGTGGGCTGGGGGGACTGGAAGCAGTAAGAACAAACCTGCTGTTTTGGGGCCGACAGCACAAGATAAGAGTGGGGTGAGGAAGAACTATTGTGCTGGCCTGAAGATGGAGGTTCCCAGTGCATATCGGGTGAGTGGAAGGAAGGTAAAGAGCTGCTGTGCTGTGCCGGCCAGAAGATGCAGTGGGCTTAGGACATGCTTACCAACACTCCTGGATCTCCTGTAAATAGTGGAGTTCTCCCAGTCTTCCTGAAGAGTTGTTAAATCTCCCGGTATGGTAGGTTTGCACTTCTTATTCATTTTAATCTGTGGATATGAACAGTTTTTCAGCACTTAAAATATAGTTTGTACAAAAGTAGCAGAAAGGTGGTATGATCATGCTTTTGTAGAATCAATGTCCACTCTTTGCATAGTCCATATTATCTCCAAGCAGAATAGCAAGGAAATGGCAGACACTGAGCGGTCTGCACACCTGTACAATGTTTCGAAGACATTCCCCTTTGTCTACTTGAGATAGCGGTGTTTCCTTGCTATCCTGCTTGGAGATAATATGGACTATGCAAAGAGTGGACATTGATTCTACAAAAGCATGAGTTTACCACACTTCTGTTTTTACAAAATATATTTAAAGTGCTGAAAGAATGTTTATATGCACAGATTAAAATTAAGACGAAGCAACAAATGGCTATCGATCTGTTGCTACAATGGAGCTGAATTTGCCTGGTGAGACAGGGCTATACTACATAGGACATCTGTGTTAAAACTAGTGACTGTAAAAAAAAAAATAATTCTGCACGCTCATATACTGTACATAGCTTGGAAAGTCGGCTCCTGTCACTATATCTCAGTATACTGTATATTATATCTGGTGTTTCTTCATAATATAACCAGGATCTTTCTATTTGCTCTAAAAGTAAAGGCAGTTCTTATTATTGGGAAGTCTAGTGACTGTATAAGGCTATGACTTCATGGCTACATCTATAGTCTACTGTCCTGACAGCAGCACCATCAAGCAAGGATCAAACAAAACAGGCAATTCTGCCAGCATAGATTGCCCACATCACAGCCACATTGCACGACTCTTTTTACTGATTTGTAAGCAGTAGTATAGCTACAGAGGTCACAGCGTTCCACTTGTAATTGAGCACCTGAGCCAAGGGGGCCCACGGTCCTTACTACACAGCTGCATTGCTGGTCAGATTGAGATGGCACTCACATAGTATGGGCACATAGATGTTGCCATCAATAGAGGCCACGGCATCTAGGTGATTAACAGAGAGAGGGAGCTGATTCTATTTAACCATTGGTACCCAGCAGCCAGGGCCACATAAGGCCATCTTCACACGGCATCTTTCTAGGCATATTTCGGGGCATAATTGTGCTGCAATGCACCCTTAAATACATCCTGTAATTATGGTCTTTGCCGGCAGAAATGTCACTTCTTTCTGGCATATACACATTCTTCTAAACATACAGCGTCTTTCGGCACACACAGGTACGTGTCACAAGACGCCATGTGAATATACCCTAATGGCCTTTGGGCCTGCCATGTACATAATCTGATTTGGCCTTGCCACAGACCTCGTCTAATAGACTAGGTGACAAAATCATAATATATAGCAATACATTATTGTATTGCTATGTGTTAAAAAAGGAGCAAGTAATTGTATAGTCTGGTCCCATAGTGAAGCATTTAAAAATAAATAAATAAAAAGCAAAAAAATGACCCCTAATATATGTTTTATAATATATATAGAAGCTGAATTATACCACATCCCCTAATCAGCTTTCTTTCAGAGCTGTTATACAATTGCAAAAAGGGATGTGGTCGTTTCATGTAAAATAGAGGGTGTGGCTCACTCAAACCATCAAGGCGGCACGCTGCAATTCAAAATCTTCCTGAAGGCCACTTCCAAAAGTTGGCAAGTATGGCTTAGGAAGGTTTGCAACGTTTTGACGTTATTATGGTGCATGAATCGGTGTGTGATGTCAGCATGCTGCCCCTCGCTCCATAAGTCTCTGTTTGTAACTAGTCGGAAAGTTGTAAGTCGAGGACTGCCTGTATTTAGGCTTCATGGGCCACATTTATGAACAGGGCTGCGGCAGTTTTCTGGTGTACTTTGAGCCAAAAAGAAGGTATGAACAGGCGCACTCCAAACTTTGGCGCGATAAGTCCCTTTGTAATGCCCAAAGACACCTTTTAACCCCTTAACAACCTAGGACGTATGCATACGTCCTGAGGATCGCGAGAACTCTAAAGCAGAGTGCGATTGTGCGGCTGCTGTGTGCTGACAGACAGCACGGAGGGCATAGAATGCTTTCCGGGTTGTCTGTGACGTCACAATGCCCAGCCGTGCCCTGTGGCATGGTCCGGCATCGTAACTGACAGTTGCCATAGGAACCAGTACACAGCAACAAGCTGGGTAGTGATTCCTATTAAATGAGGGATCGAAAGATCACTCATTCAAATCCCCTGTGGGGAAAAGAAAAAAAAATGTGAAAAAGTAAAAAAAAAAGTGAAAAATAAGTAAAACACAAACACGAAAAATAAAATAAAAAACACGTACACCGCCCTTTTCCCCTTTACAAACGCCAATCGCCCCAAAAAAGATCAAAAATAAATAAAGTACCCATATTTGGTATCACCACGTGCGTAACAACCTGCCCTATAAATCTGTCATGTTAATTTACCCGTACGGTAAACGCCGTAAAAAAAACAATCACGGAATTAAGATTTTTGTTCAATCTGCAGCACATAAAATGGAATAAAAGCAATCAAAAACTCCTATAAATGCCAATGTTGTACCAATTAAAACGTCAGTTCATCCCGCAAAAACAAAGTCCTTACACAGCTCTGTATACGGAAAAATAAAAAAGTTATGGCTCTCAGAAAATAAGCATGCATAAATATTCTTTTACACACTAAAAACACTTTTTTTTTTCTTTACAGTGCTTCAACATAAAAAAAAACTATATGAATTGGGTATCGCCGCAATCATATCGACCCACAGAGTAAAACTTACATGTCATGGATACTGCACGGTGAGCGCTGTTCAAAATAAAAATAAAAAACACTACTAGGATTTAAAACTGATCAAAAAGTCTTTTCCCCAAAAAAATGATACCAATAAAAATGTCAACTCATCCCGCAAAAAACAAGCCTCTACACAGCTCCGTACACAGAAAAATAAAAAAGTTATGGCTCTCAGACTATTTCGATGCAAAAACATGTTTTCCTGGTTGAATAAAAGTGTTTTTATTGTATAAAAGCAGTAAAAAAATAAAAAAAATATACAAATTGGGTATCGCTGTAATCGTATCAAACAGCTGAGTAAAGCTAGCATGTCATATATATAACGCAGAGTGCCCGCTAAAAAAAATAAACAAAAAAAAAACACTACAGATTGCTGTTTTTGTTCAAAATGCCCACAAAAACCTTAAAAAAAAAGTGAACAAAGCACATATGCACCCCAAAAATGGTACCAAAAAAAAGCATCAATTACCCCGCAAAAAACAAGGCCCTACACACTCTTCACAACAAAAAAAAAAATTATGGCTGTCAGAATAACAAAAAAAAACACATTTTTTTATAGACCTATTTCTATTGTGTATAAGAATAAAACATAAAAAAAAAACTATATAAAATCTATACATTGTAATTGTACCCCCCCCAATAGTTATCCTGTCTTTTACACTGCACGGTGAACGCGTAAAATTTAAAAAACCCAAAAAACAATGACGAACCCCGCTTTTCCCCCCCCCCTTTCATTCCAACTACAAAAAAATATGGAAAAACCTGGTGTCCAAAATGCACAACACACCCCAGATAATCCATAGGGGTGTTGAATTTTAAAATTGGGCGACTTCTAGAAGGGTTTCACCTTCTGGGCCTTTTTTGGGGCTTTGCAATGCGACAATGCACCCACCAAAATCGTGTTTCCCAAAGCCAATAGTGCTCCTCACTTATACGTCCGTAAGGCCCAAACGCAGTTTACAAACCCCCAAAGTAGGGTTTTTGCCAACTTGGAAAAATTGTGTAAAGAATTTTTGGGGCCTTTTTTCCAGATTCCTTGTAAATATAAACATTTTAACTAAAATTGCAGATTTTGCTTAAAAAAAAAACATTTTAATTTTCACAGCCCCAATGCTAAAAAAAAAAAGTGTGAATCACTGTGGGGTCTATATACTCCTGCAAAACCCCGGATATATTCCTTAAGTGGCTTTTTGGGTATTTTTAAATTTTTGCCCTTAGGGTGTCCGCAAACCTGAAATGGCGCCTAAATAAAATCGTATTGAAAATGAGACCCCAGAGTCCAGTAGGTGCTCCTCCTATTCTGGGGCTTGTGGTTGAGCCAAATAGTGCACTAGGGCCACATATGGAATATCTCTAAAAACGGCAGAATCTGGGGAATTGATATTACATTGCATTTACCTAGTCACATTACCGTATTCCAGTGAATAATGGATTAATTTTGAAAATCTGCAAAAAATAGTTGAAATTTTGTAATTTCACCTCCACTTTGCTTTAACTTCTATGAAATACCTAAAGGGTTTAGAAACTTCCTAAACACTGTTGTAAATACTTTAAGGGGTTTCTTAGATGGATTCATTTATGGGGGTATCTAACATGCAGGCCCCTCAAAGCCACATCAGAACTGGACTGATCCCTAAAAATATGTATATTGCAAATTTTCTTGAAAATGTGAGAAATTACTACTAAGTTTCTAAGCCCTCTAATGTCATAAAAAAAAAGACATTTAAAAAATTAGGCCAACCTATAGTGGACATATGGTAGATGCTAGTTATAAACTATTTTGTGGTGAATAATTATCTGTCTTGCACGCAGAAATTTTTTAACTTTCAAAATGACAAATTTTTCCAAATTTTCCCGAAATTGTTATATTTTTCACAAACAAACAAGGATTGTATGGATAAAAATTTCTTACTAACTTAAAGCACAATGTGTCACGAGAAAACATTCTCTGAATCACTTGGATAGGTAAAAGTGTGAAAAAGTTATTCTCACATAAAGTGACACATGCCAGATTTCAAAAATAGGGCTGTGTCAGAGAGGCTAAAACTGGCTTGGTCCTTAAGGGGTTAATGCACCAAAGATTTGGGGTGTTCTGCGGGTGTCGCACCACATTCATAGAAGTAGACACATTTTTGATTTTTTGACGCCAAACCTAGGTGCAGAACAGTTAGAAGAGCCAGACCAAATTAAAGGTGGTGCCTGAGCCAGACTTGTGGTATTGGCACTAGACTGCCCTGTATGTATGACCTGCAGAAGGACAGCTTCATACATTCTGGCGTATTCTACACTGCCTTAAAGCTATTTAGAACTGGCCTGTCAGCGCCAACGTTCATACATGTCGCCCTATATCTTGGAGCCTCTGAAGAAAGGGATACCCACAGGGATCAATTGTTATCCCAGAAAACATGGTGCTTTTTCATTGAGACTTTTGCAATTTTTTGCTTGTAAACAACAGCTATCAAAACCCTGCCTGTGAAGCCATGATCCTTGTCTTTGGTGAACAACCTTACCTCTGGGGGCAGAAAGCAGATAGGGGATGAAAGGTGTCACAAATTAAAGAGAAAATACCGTTAACTTGGTTATTAAGAACCATTAGGTTCTTAACGCCAGAGACCGGAGGAAGCTTCCCCACGTTTAACCCTTTGATTTCCGCAGTCAGTGATCGCAGCATAATCAAAGGCGATTCCCATGCTCCATCAGGTCTCCTGGGAAATATCTGTACAGTCAGCCCTGGAGACCTAGAGTAGCCCAAGCGCTGTGTGTATTGCACACGGGTACGCCCTGACGTGGAAATAATGTTTTAGCAACTAAATGAATACATCAAAAATGAAAAAATTAAATAGTTATCCTTTAGTGGGAAAAAAAAAAAAAAAAGGGAGAAAAAAATTAAAAAATATTAACCCCTTAACCTACTTGGGCGTATGGGTACGTCCTGGTGGCGTTAAGGAGTTGTGTGTTTTTTTAAACCCTTAATCCACAGCAAAGATGGGTGGTGTCTAAAGAAAAAAAACTGTGCCGCGCACCGTTCCACCCCAATCGGAGCCCCTGCGCGTAAATGCAGGGGTCCCATGGCTGAACATGGGAGCGGGGAAACCTTGGAAGGGCCTTCCCCTCGCTGCCCGTTCCCCTTTGCCCCATTTTTTTGCCCCAGGCAGGAATAGGAAAAATGCCATCTTGGGACAAAACCCCAATCATTGTCTATGAATGCATTAGCGTATAAATGATCCCACCTCCCATTTTTGAAGTGCCTGGGGAATACACGTTAAAAAAAAAAGTTTTTTAAATAAAAAAAAATAAAAAATTAATTTTAAAAACACCCTCCTTCCGCCATTTTACAAAAAAAAAAAAAATAATAAAAAAAGTTCCCCCAAGTTGGAACGCCGCGGGCCAAAAAAGGTCCGATCTATTAAAAAACATCACTTATCCCCACGCTGAAACAGTAGAAGAAAAAAAATTTCCCAAAATCAAAATTGGTTTTTTTTTGTTACTTCATTTTGTATAAAAATTTGAAAAAAAAGTGATCAAAAAAAAGTTTCATGCATTGCAAACTGCTAGAAAAAAAAATGCACTTTTATTTTAAATTCCCAGTAATTTAAATTGTAAACTTAAACTTTGGGGCCCTCAAAAATACAACTCCCCCCTGCAAAAAACAATCCTCTTACTTTATTGGACTTTAAAAAATTTAAAAAAATTACACTGTTTTAAACACGGGGAGTTTAAAAACAAAAATTTAGCTAAGGGTTAAGGCACTACTTCAAAATTTTCCTTTCACATATTTGGGAAGAATATGTGACTTTATTTAAAAGGGCGAAAAGATTCTAACGAATGGAAAATTTTGTTTAAATTTAGGAAAACTTCGGTTTTGAACGAAGCGAAGTTTGGGGGGGCTTCGGGTTAAAAGAAGTGTGTTTTTATTAAAAAAAGGCTGCGACACATGGCGCTACAGGGGCAAAGACTCTGGAGGAAAAAAGGCAAAGCCTCTGAATTGCAAGGGTGAACAATCAGAGACCGGCGGGATTCTGTGACGTCACCGCACTATATAAGTCCGGGCGCGACCTGGGAGCTCACACCCCCTCTCACTGTACTGACTAGGGAAGGTGGCTGCCACGGCTGCTTGTAATAGCTCTTACTGAAGAACTGATTTTTATACAGCGATTTTTGGGGGATGTCTCAGCTTGTCTCAGAGACTGTTCTCTGAATGTTCTATTTCTGATTTTGTGGGGTATTGGATCGAAGTCCAGTGCATATACATTTTAATGCTATCTGCTCACAGCACATTGAATATCCAAGGGTGATCTAAGCCTGTTTTCCCGTTGTATTCATTTAAGAAACACGTTTTTACAATACAAATACCACTTCATTTTTGGCTGCTCAATTCTTTTGCGCAATTTACATCCAGGGGGTTAATTAAGCGTTGTTCTGCGTTGTGGGACTAAAAAAAACCGTCTTTTTCACTGCCAAAAAAATTTTTTTTTCCTGGAGCATAATTCACAAAAAGAAGGTTTAATTACAATTTTTTCTCATTGTTGTGTAGCGTAAAAAATACCCCTTTGAAAAACGCAACAAACTCGTTTTTTTTTGGTTGCTCAATTCTTTTTGCGAAATTTTTCATACGGGGTTAATTAAAGGGTTCGCAGTTGAAACTCAGTAAAAAAAAACTTTGTTTTTTCCCACTGCCACAGAAGAAATTCAAAAAGCTTTAATTTTCATATCCAAAGGGGTTTAATGAAGGCCTTTTTGTGTTTTTAACATTCAGTAAAATACACAGATTTTTTTAAAATGGCACAAAAAAGGGTAAATTTTTTTCCTGCCCTTTTTGGGGAGCAAAATTTTATATCCAAGGGTTACCCAAGCTTTTTTAAGGGGGTTCTTTTTGGAGCCCAAATACAGGGTTTTGTATTTATCATTACAGAAACCCTTCATCAAACAGTTTTTCTGTACTTTTAAGAAAAAAAACATTATGCCCAACAGAGAGGTGGAAAGGCTTTTCCCCCTGCAAATTTGGCAGAGGCAAAAACCCTTTCCCAAACCCCAGGTCGCAGCCCGAAAGGGGGGAACGTCGCAGCGGGGGTCATTTCCGGTGGGGCCCAAAAAAGCCTGTCAACTAGCGGGCCCTGGTTTCTGACTTCCTCCCATCTGACAACCCCAGCCAAAGTCCCTGGGAACCTCAGACACAACCCTTAGTTGGCAAAGGCCCGGGGGCGGTCAGCAGGGCCCCAAACCCCCCTCAAACCCCCCCTCTGTCCCAACCGTTTTCCCCCCCCCCAGAGATCTACTAAAAGTGGGCTGGGCTCAGCGCCACTTAAAATGCGAGGGGAACAATTTTAGGAGGGCAGTTTAGCAGCTACTTGGGAGCGGGAAAAATGGGGCCAATATTTCCCCGCGTCTTGCAGTAGGCGGGAAATTAAGATTTTAGAGTGGGATGGAGGTCATGTTTTTTGAGGGGTCAGCCTCTCATAACAAGACCGGGGATGAGGACCCGCGTGACATGAAAACAAAAAATAGATGATAAGTAGCCACCGGAAATTGGGGCCGGGTGAGGCAAGGGCTTCATTTATTTGTCAGGAGAAGAGGGCGTCACTTGCACGTCAGGGAGTGGGGGCCCGCCCGCCAAATGGTTGTTGGCCCTTTATCAGCAGGGTTGCAGCATTTTGAAGGGCGGGAGCCAAGCGGCCACGGGGTAAAAAAACCCCCGCTTTACAAAGGGCCAAGAAAGTAGCACACAGGGGGCCCGCGAGGCATCGGCCCGGAGTAGTCACTCGTGCGGGGGCTTGGCGGAAAATTTCCCATTTCACGGCGGTGTTTGGGATTTCTTTGCTAAGACCCCGGAGAAACCGAATAGGGTATATGTGAATCTGTGGGGCAAAAAATGAAGCGGGCCCCGGGAGGGGTAAAAGTTGGGCCCCCAAAGGCTCTGCGTCAAAACATGCAGCGTCACCATCCGGTGGCCTGGGGGAAACGTGGACCCCCCCAGATGTGGTGGTCCAACCTGCTGGCCCCCCAGGGAACAGCACAGCAGCGGCCAGTGGGGAAAAACATCCATTGCACCAGTTTAAGGCTCCAACACCTCTGCAGAAGGGGGCAGTTTTCTCTTTGACATCATCTCCCTCCCAATTTTCCTGGGTCCTCCCCTACTTTATGGCGCCTGGGGTCCGTTCAGCGAGGCGATTGGCCCAAAAAGACAACAATATCGCCAAAACCATCCTAAGGTGCAGAAGCGACCGGTGTCTCCTGTCCAAGTTGTTGGGTACTGCAGGGGCCCTCCCCTTTTTCCCAAAAGGTGGACTCTGCACCGTTTTGAGAACTAATGGGCTTGTGCCGAGCCGAGATTGAAGTTTTCCCAACCGTAATTTCTTTTTTCCCAAAAAAGGGAGACCAGCAACCCTTTATAAATAGTAAAAGAAGGTGGGCCAGTCCCTTTTAAATTATTTGGGTTTTTTCCAAGGTCATTGGGAGCGCGGACGTCCCGGAGCCCGTAACTACGGGCGGGAAAGTACATGTCCTTTACGGCCCACTGGGTGAATGTGCTTCCGGCCCCAGGCACACCAACAACTTGGACAGGAGACGCCGCTTTTTCCTCCACGTTTTTCAAACTGCGGCTCCTGCCCAATGTCCGCCTCCTCCTCCCCCACCACCACCACCATCTCATCCTCCACAAGTACTGCTCCATAAATACCACATGTGTAGGGAACAGGGGTGTCCAGCAGTTCTACAACCTGGCTTGCCTCAGCGGAACCCGAAGCCCACCCCAGGGGAGGAACTGCTCCGTGTCATGCAGCAAGAAATCGATGTGTGGCTTTCTCCCGCCAACTGCAAATCGGAACCATGGTGACGGACAAGGGGAGTAACAGGGTTTGTCCGCGCTGCACCGAAGAGGGATGGTCCATGCGCCCTGCATGGCGCAATGTTCAATCTGGTTGTGAAAAGGTTTCCCTGAAGTCTTCCACCAAATCTTCAGAAGATTCTGAAAATGGCCAGGAAACTGTGCATGCACTTCATCCATTCCTACAAAGCCAGTAACACCCTCCTCGAGTTGCAGCAGCAGAACGGACTCCCCAAACACACTCTAATATGCGATGTTTCCACCCATTGGAATTCCAGCCCTGCACAGTTGGACCGACTGTATGAACAGAGAAAGGCCATTAACGATTTTTTGATGATCAAAGGCGGACAGGAGTACTCCCCTGTGTAACTCTGATGTCAGCCAGTGGCAGCTCATGTGTGATACCTGCCGTTTGTTGAGGCCATTCGAGGAGGCCATGTTATTTGTCAGTCGCCAGGACTACGGGATGAATAACGTCATTCCACTGTTTCATGCCTGGAACAGATGCTGAAAAACTGTCTGGGCAGGGGACTGGAGACGTGGCGAATACATCTCGCGGCCACATGAGTCCGGTGGGGACTGAAATGGAGGAGGAGGACATTGGAGCAGAAGTATTGTCTGGTGAAATGAGTGGATTTTCTACCCAGGTGACAAAGAAGAGGGGGGCAGGAGCAGTGGAGAAGGTAGATGGAGATGAGGAAACAAGGCAGATGACCCGCAAGCACCGTGGCAGTATACAGTGGAGATTGAGACAGGGAGCCCCTCGGAGTCATTTGTGCAGATGGCCCGCAGCATGCTGATTTGCCTGGCTAGTGACAGCCGAATAGTCAGCATCCGGCAGAGGGATAAACTTCTGCCTCTCCACCCCTATTGGACCCTCGCTACCGGTCCAAAATGGGAGCCTTTTTCCAGCTATTGAGAGGGAGGACAAACTCAAATACTATAGGGAAATCCTCCGTAGTCAGTTGGCCCTGCCTATGTGCGTCATCGTCCCTCCTCTGACATCTGACCGGGGGGTTTTCAGCGCTCACGTACTACTGCCGTGGCTGGGTGGGGGAAGGTGGGGGGGTCGGAGCATACCAGCTCCATCAGCCCGCAACCTAAGTCTGGAGTCACTGATGATCACTTCCTTCACCCGCCTAGTGAGGAGGGCAGTCGCCAGCAGCAGCAGCAGGACCTGGAGCAGACCCTGAAAACCAACAGGTGGTGGCCTACTTGGACAGCACTCTGCCACCCCATTAGAAGATCCGCTGGACCTACTGGGCAGCAAACTGTATGTGTGGCCGCAACTTGCCGAGTTGCCACTGGAGAAGCTGGGCCTGCCCGGCCAGTAGGTGGTGCATCAAGCGGGTTTTTCAGTGCGGCGGGGCCATCGTTACCCCAAGGGGAACCCCCTTGTCCATGGGAAATGTGGAAAAGACTGACCTTTGTCAAGATGAATCAGGCGTGGCTCGGGCCCGGGTTTCCACACACCAATGCCTTGGGGTCAGACTACACAGCCATGACGCCTCACCCCAAACTGTGAGAAAAAGATTTTGGTTCAATTACCTGCCTCAGCCACTATTCTGATGCCGCCACCCGCCTGAAAGCCACACATCTGCTGCCAGTTTTTCCCATCTGCCACCAACCATCTTTACCAGGGACTGGTATTGCCACCCACCTCCACACTCTGTCATTGTGCCACTGTCTGACCTCCTGCTGCTGCTGCTGTTTTGGGTGCTGCCGTGACCTCCACACTGTGTCATTGTGCCACCTCTGACCTCATGCTGTTGCTCCTGCCACCGTCACCTCCACTCTCTGTCATTGTGCCACTCTGTGGCCTACTCCAGTTTTTGCCACCTCCAGAATGTGATTGTGCCACAGTCTGTCCTCATTCTGCTGCTGTGGCTGCTGCCGTGACCTAGACACTGTGTCATTGTGCCACTCTGTGGCCTATTCCTGTTTTTGCCACCTCCAGAATGGGCATTGTGCCACTGTCCCGACCTCATGCTGCTGCCGCCGTCACCTCCACTCCTTCCTCATTGTGCCACTCTGTGGCCTACTCCGTTTTTTGCCACCTCCAGAATGTGTTGTGCCACTGTCTGACCTCATGCGCTGCCCCCCAAAGGGCACCTCCACTCCTGCATTTGCCACTCTGTGGCCTACTCCTGTTTTTTGCCCCCTCCAGAATGTCATTGTGCCACTGTCTGACCTCATGCTGCTGCTGTGGCTGCTGTTCATGACCTAGACACTGTGTCCCTTGTGCCACTCTGTGGGCCTATGCCTGTTTTTGCCACCTCCAAATGTCATTGTGCCACTGTTTGACCTCATTTCTGCTGCCGCCATCACCTCCACTCTCTGCATTGTGCCACTCTGTGGCCTACTCCTGTTTTGCCACCCCCTCAAAAAAGAATGTGATTGATGTGCACACTGTTGACCTCATGCTGCTGCCACCGTCACCTCCCATCTCTGTCCATTGTGCCACCTGTGGCCTCCTACTGTTTGCCACCCTCCAGAATGGGCATTGTGGCCCCTGTCTGACCTCATGCTGCCTGCTTTCCGTGACCTAACACTGTGTCATTGTGCCACGTCCCGAAACCCCATGCTGCTGTGTGGCTGCTGCCGTGACCTACACACTGTGTCATTGTTCCACTGTCTACCTCATGCTGCTGCGTGGCTGCTGCCGTGCCCTCCACACGTGTCATTGTGCCACTCTGTGGGCTACTCCTGTTTTTGCCCCCTCCGAATGCATTGTGCCACTGTCTGACCTCATGCTGCTGCTGCTGTTGATCCCGTCAACTCCACACTGTGTCATTGGGGCCACTCTCTGACCTCTTTGCTGCTGTGGCTGCTGCCGTCACCTCCACCCCCTCTGTCACTAAAGTTGCCACCGAGCCCTCAGCTTGTTTTTTTCCAGCTGGTGCTGCCATGACTTATCAGGCAACATTCCCTCTTCAGTTTTTTGGTCAGTTTTGCCCTCTTAAGTGCCCAGGAATTTTAAAGTGAAGCGATTCTAAAGCGGCGGCAGTCATCTGCCCTGTCATACTAAAACACAACATTGTATGAAGACCAAACCAAGCTCCCTCTTTCATATTTAAGCATGGGGACAACTTCTACAGCACCCTGCAGGCCTGTGCAGCCTGGGAAAAAGCTGCTTTTTAACGTGATTCGTCCCGAAGTAATTCGGAACGAAGTTATTTTTTGTCGGGAAATTCGGCGAAGTGAGCGAACCGAATTTTGAGAAATTCGCCCATCTCTAACTATTATGCGGATTTATCTTTAATTGGATGGTTGATTTTCCTACATAATTTTTTTAAGTTCCCCTATGTACATTACTCTCTCTGACTTCCCCTCTGATGGCACAGCAGTGAGAGAGAATTGCTTTATGGTCCTTTTTTCAGGTCTGCCATGGTCTGAGAAGCTTAATTATTATCAGCAATAACCTGATAAGTGTGAAGAAAACCCCCTACACAGTGCAGAAAAAAAGACTACCCTAATTTTCTTTCATGTATTACTGGTCATTGCCCCAATCTTATCTATCTCTGTCCAGAGAACAATAGAGTGATCATTGTCATTACCTACTATTTGTGGAAGCATCTGAAGTAAAGTGAGTCTGCCCTGCCATACAGAAGTTTTATACTACAGCTAAAAGACAATATTTTATACGTATTTTTTAATTGCATAGGACTGACAAAGTAAAAAAATATATTCCCCAAAATTCTTAAAAAAAACTTCTTTCTAATGGAAGTGTCTATTTAACAAATTTTCCCTTTTATACGCTACTCACAAAACATTAGGGATTTTTGGCTTTTAGTTGAAATTTAGGAAGAACATAAAATTTCTTGAACATTTTTCTACATGAACTAAATAGGACCATCTCTTAACTTTAGAATGCACATGTCCAACTATTCAATGATTCACTAATTTTTGCACAACTTGCTGATCTCTAACAAGGAGCTTAAAGGACGCATCATGAGACAAAGACAACACCTTACAATTGATCAATAGTACCTCATCATTGCTAGGCTTTAAATAGGATGCTCTCAGATAGAAGTGGCCACTGAGCTTAGTCACAGGGTGTCATTAGCAGGTTGCAACAGAGATACAGAGAGACTGGAATAGTCCCGAAAGGAAAAGTAGTGGACATCCTTTGGCTCCATCACTCACTGATAACCGCTTCATTGTAAACAATGCTCTGTGGAACCCGATGATGAATGCCACACAACTCCAGGCATGTTTAAATGAGATGAGAGGCAACTGTCATGCCAGACCATTCATAACTGTTTAGATCAGCGTGGTCTGTGTGCTAGATGACCGGCAAGGGTACCTGACCCCACTACTAGGCACTTGCATCATCGTCTTGCATGGGCATCTACGATGGATGAAGGTCCAGTGGTCCTCAGTGCTGTTCAGCGATAAAAGGCAATTTACTCTGAGCAGAAATGATGGCTGCCAACTATGCTGGAGACGTCAAGGAGAGCGCTATGCATCAACCAGGTCAGGTACCCTTGCCGGTTCTTTAGCATGTAGACCTCGCTGATGTCAACGGTTATGAATAGTCTAATTTGACACTTGTTTGACTCTCACCTCCTTTAAACGTGCTTGGAGTTTTTTTTACAATGAAGCGGTCATTAGGGTGTGATGGAGTCAAAGGACGTCCAATTCTTTACCTTTCTGTGACTCTTCCAGTTTCTAGGTATCTCTGTTGCAACCTGCTGATGACACTATGTGACACTCTAAGCGGTCACTTCTGTCTTGAAGTCTCGCAATGGCAAGGTACTGTTCAATTTTAAGGTGTTGTCTTGGTTTCATGATGTTAAAATGTGAACAGCATGATGAGGAGGACTGTTTAAATCCCAATTCAAACTGATCCCCTAAATTTCTTGGGAGATTCACCGATCAAACACCTGTTGGGAATTTTGCCAGTAAGCTCCTTGTTAGAGATCAGCAAGTTGTGCAAAAAGTACTGAAACAATGAACAGTTGGACATGTGCGTTCTAAAGGTAAGAGATGGACTCATGTAATTAATTTAAAAAAAAATTAAAGAAATATTATGTTCATCCTGAAATTTCAAGCAAAAGCCAAATATCCCTACATTTTTGTGAGTACTGTGTGTTTCCAACATGGGAGAAAATATCCCTCCAAACCAAGACTTTAGTTCATCTTCCAGCCTGGTCTCTGTTAACAACCACATGGGTTTAACCACTTACTCCAGTTTGGATCATTCATGTTTGCTCTGATTAATGGACGCGAGTTCAATTTATTATATTTTTTATTTTATTTATTAGGGGGATTTTTCTTGGGGGGTCCCCACTGCAAAGGATTTTTTGGCCGGTTTTTCAGGCGGGTTTCGGCTTGGGAGACCCCCTGAAAACCGTTCCGAAAACCAGCAGAACGGGGTTTTTTGGAAAAAAACCCCGGCAGCAGTCCCCACTGCAAAGGTTTTTTCCCCCTGGTGGTTTTGCCGCCGGCGGTCCGCCCGGGAAAAAATTGTGAAAAAAACATTCTTCCTCTGGTTTCCGGACGGGAAAATTTTGGGATCTCCCAAAGTGAAGGGGGGAAGGGTTTTTCTTGCTCTTCCCGGGACCCGGGATTTGGGACTTTCCGGTAAACGGCCCCTTACTTATGCAAGTTTGCTACAAATTGGTAGACTCCAGGTTTATTATATAGTGGTTGTGAGGTATGTGTCACGGACGCCCCTGCGACCACTGTCCCAAAGGGGCAGGCCGCGGCCAGGGTCCCCGCACCGGCGGGGCCCCGTCCCCACAACCCGGGGTTTGGGGGGCCCCCGCCCCCCTGTCCCCGCCCGGGATGCAAATTAACCCCCCGGGCCCCGCTCCTTGGGTCGGCTGTTCCCTTTTTTCCCCGGGCGTTTGCTTTCCCCCCCTAAGGCGCAAGGCCAGGCCCAAATTTTAAAATTTTAAAAGGGGCCCGTGCGCCGGAAAAATTTGGTTTTAATTTCCGGGCACGTTCTCCCATTTAGGGCCGGCCCCTTCCTGCCGGGCCCCCGCCGGTCCTTGGTGGGTTTATACCCCCCATTGGGGAAAGTGTTCCTGGGGCGTTTCCCGTAATTTCCTTTCCGTGTCCCCCCCCCCTGAACCCTCTACCCCTTTTACAACCCTTTCCCCCCTTTCCCCCACCCACCCCGCTTGTTTCCGTCCCCCCGAACCAGAGCCCTCCTTCCTGACCTTTTGTCCCGTCCTTGCCCACGGGGCCTTTCCTTCCCGTTTCCCGTACCTTTTGCACCCTTGGGCCCCACCGCAGGGGAAACCCCCCCAGTTGGGAGTGACCGGGGGACCCCCCGGGCCCCAGCAAGGGGGCCCTCCCGCTTTGCGGCGGGCTCTGGTGAAAACCGGGTAAAACCAATTTTAATTTCCAACTCCCTGGGGGGGCTTACGCCATCGGGCCCGTGGGTCCAAATGGATTTAAACCCCCAGAACGTTACAGTGGGATCCCGGGCCCTGGATCCCACCAAAGGGACCCTTGGGCCCAAATGTTTGGGCCCGATCCCCCAACTCGTGGTCAACAAATCCCAACAGATTGCGCAGCAAGCGCGCAGCTCCCAGCAAAATCTCCTCCTCGGTGCAGCAGCTCCAAACCCTCCAGCAGCAGCCACCCCATCTCCAGTTGCTCCTGCCCCCAGGCCGGGGAACCCCCGGGGGTCCTTCCCGGGTTCCCCCA
>JAODAL010053195.1:0-25460 GCA_025379985.1 Phyllomedusa bahiana | reverse complement strand
ATATCCCATTTTAAAATTTAAAAAAAAAATTTTTTTTTCCAAAATTGCAAAATTTTTTAATTTTTTGGGCAATACCCTACATGTGGTTGTAAATTGCGGTTTGGGCGCATGGCAGGGCATACAAGGGAGGGAACGCTACTTGGCTTTTGGAACGCCGATTTTGGTGGCTGCCAGGTCTCATTTACAAAGCCCCTAAAGTACCAGAACAAGTGAAACCTTCCAGAAGTTGCCCCATTTTGGATTCAACACCCCTCATGGATCTCATCTAGGGGTGTATTGTGCATTTTGGGCGCACGGGTGTTCAATGAAAATAGGGGGAAAACACAATTCTGTTACTGTTTTTTGGGCTTTAATTTTACAGCGTTCGCCGTGCGGCATAAATGACATCATAACTTTACTATGGGTGTCGTTATAATTTCAATGATACAAATTTTATATAGGTTTTTAGGTTTTATTACTTTTACACAATAGAAATGTGTTTATAAAAAAACTGCGCTTTTATGTCGTCATTAGAGATAGGCGAATTGATTCTAACGAAGCAGAATTCGTTTAGAATTTCAGGAAAACTTCGGTTCGGAACGAAGTCGAACTTTGGGGTACTTCGGGTGAACAAAGTGTGCTTTTGATTGATAAAATGGCTGCGAGCACATGGCGTTATATGGGGCAAAGAACTCCGGGAGGAAGAAGGGCATAGCCTGCATGACATGTGCAGAGATGAAGCCAATCAGAGACCGGCGGGATTCTCTGACGTCACCGCACTATATAAGTCCGGGCGCGACGCTGGGAGCTCATACCGCTCTCACTGTACTGAGTAGGGAAGGTGCTGCCGCGGCTGCTTATGATAGCTGATACTAAAGAACTCATTTTTATACAGCGATTTTTGGGGGTGTCTCAGCTTGTCTCAGAGACTGCTTCTCTTAACGTTCTATTTCTGATTTTGTGGGGTATTGGATCTGAAGTCCAGTGTGTGTCCAGTGCAGCTGCATATACATTTCAATGTTATCTGCTCACAGCACATTGAATATCCAAGGGTGATCTAAGCCTGTTCCTGTTGTATTCATTTAAAGAAACAGCGTTTTTACAATACAAATACCACTTCATTTTTGGTTGCTCAATTCTTTTGCACAATTTACATCCAGGGGTTAACTCAGCGTTGTTCTTCAGCTGTGGTGACTAAAATAAACCGTCTTTTTCACCGGTAAAAAATAAATTTGTCCTTTAGCATAATTCACAAGCGAAGGTTAATTACAAGTTTTCCTCTTGTTGTGTAGTGTAAAAAACACGCCATTGTAACACGCTACAAAGCTCGTAGTTTTTGGTTGCTCAATTCTTTTGCGCAATTTGCATCCAGGGGTTAATTAAGCGTTGTCTTCTGCTGTGTGACTAAATAAACGTCTTTTCACCGGCAAAAAATACATTTTTCCTGTAGCATAATTCACAAGCGAAGGTTAATTACAAGTTTTCCTCTTGTTGTGTAACGTAAAACACACGCCATTGTAACACACTACAAAGCTCGAAGTTTTTGGTTGCTCAATTCTTTTGCGCAATTTACATCCAGGGGTTAATTAAGCATTGTTCTGCTGCTGTGGTGACTAAAATAAACCGTCTTTTTCACCGGCAAAAAATACATTTTTCCTGTAGCATAATTCACAAGCGAAGGTTAATTACAAGTTTTCCTCTTGTTGTGTAGTGTAAAAAACACGCCATTGTAACAAGCTACAAAGCTTGTAGTTTTTGGTTGCTCAATTCTTTTGCGCAATTTACATCCAGGGGTTAATTAAGCGTTGTTCTGCTGCTGTGGTGACTAAAATAAACCGTCTTTTTCACCGGCAAAAAATACATTTTTCCTGTAGCATAATTCACAAGCGAAGGTTAATTACAAGTTTTCCTCTTGTTGTGTAGCGTAAAAAACACACCATTGTAACACGCTACAAAGCTCGTAGTTTTTGGTTGCTCAATTCTTTTGTGCAATTTACATCCAAGGGTTAACTAAGTGTTTTTCTGCAGTTGTACTCAGTAAAAGAAACTTTGTTTTTTCACCGCCTGTTTGTGCTTTTATATGCAGTAAAATACACAGAGTTTTTAAACGGCACATACAAGTCAATTTTTCCTGCCCATTTGTGGAGCGCAATGTATATCCAAGGGTTGCCCAAGGTTCTTAGTGGGTTCATTTGGAGTCAAATACAGGGTGTGTATTTATCATATACAGATATCTTCATCAAACAGTGTCTGTACATTTTAGAACAAACAGTATGTCAGACAGAGAGGTGGCAGGCTCTTCACCTGCGAGTGGCAGTGGCACAAACATTCCTGTAGCAGGCCCAGGTCGCAGCTCAGCAAGGGGACGTCGCAGCAGGGGTCACTCGGTGAGGCCACAACTGCTGCTGTCATCTAGCGGCCGTGTGCTGACTAGCAACCCAAGGGTTCTTGATTGGTTGACTAGGTCATCCACTTCCTCCCAGATGATATCTGACAACCCCAGTCAAGAGTCGTTGGGAACGTCAGACACAACCCTTAGTTGGCATGGCCTGGGAGCGGGTCAGCAGCCCTCTCCCGTCCTCAACCCGCCTCTGTCCCATCCGGTCCCTCAGCCAGAGATCTACTATGTTGTCTGGGCTCAGCGCCACTATATAGCGAGGATGAACCATTTGAGGGGGGCAGTCAGCGCTACTTGGCAGCGAAGAAAGGGGGCCAATACCCCCTGCTTCTGCAGTAGGCGGCAAATTTAAGATGTTGAGAGTGGCATGGGAGGTTCATGTTGTGAGTGGTCAGCCTCTGCATCCCAAGCCGGTGATGAGGACAGCAGTGACGATGAAACACAAATTTAGATGATAAATGTAGCCGTCCGCACCTGGGATCCGGGTGAGGCAAGGGCTTCATCATCGTCAGGAGAAGAGGGCGTCAGCTTGCGCGTCAGGCAGCGGTGCAGCCAGCAAGTAAATTGTGTGGCCGTGAGTCAGCAGGGTAGCAGCAGTGTGAGGTCGGGAGCAAAGCGGCCACGGGGTAAAAAACCCGCTTCGCAGGTCCAAGAAAGTAGCGGCACAGGGGCTCAGCGAGGCAGCGGTGGTAGTAGTCATTCAGTGCGGAGCGTTGGCGGTAAAATCCGATACTCGGCGGTGTGTCAGTACTTTGCTAAGACACCGGAGGAGCCGAATATGGGTATATGTAGAATCTGTGGGCAGAACGTGAAGCGTGGCCAGGGAGCTAACGTTGGCACCACGGCCCTGCGTCAACACATGCAGCGTCACCATCCATGGCCTGGGATATACGTGGCTCTGATGTGGTGGTCCATCCTGCCGCCGCAGCAACAGCAGCAAACGCCCAGTGGCACGCATGCCATTGCAGCCAGTCAAGGCTCCACCATCTCTGCAGAAGGGAGCTGTTTCTCTTTGACTTCATCTCCCGGTCTAGATGCTCCTGCTTCTCGCTACTCATGGTGCCAGCAGTCGTTCAGCGAGGCGATTGCAAAGAGACAACTGTATGCGTCCATCCTAAGGTGCAGAAGCTGACCGTGCTCCTGTCCAAGTTGTTGGTACTGCAGTCCCTCCCTTTCCAAATGGTGGACTGCACCGTTCAGAGAACTAATGGCTTGTGCCGAGCCGAGATGGAGAGTTCCAAGCCGTAATTTCTTTTCCAAAAAGGCAGTACCAGCACTTCATAAATATGTAGAACAGAAGGTGGGCCAGTCCTTGAGCTTATCGGTTTGTTCCAAGGTGCACGGCAGCGCGGACATCTGGAGCTGTAACTACGGTCAGGGCCAGTACATGTCCTTTATGGCCCACTGGGTGAATATGCTTCCGGCCCAGGCACACGCAACAACTTGGACAGGAGACGCCGCTTTCTCCTCCACGTTGTCAAACTGCGGCTCCTGCGCCAATGTCTGCCTCCTCCTCCTCCTCCACCACTACCATCTCAGCCTCCACAAGTACTGCTCCATCATACCACATGTGTAGGGCACAGCGGTGTCACGCAGTTCTACACCTGGCTTGCCTCGGCGAACGAAGTCACACAGGGGAGGAACTGCTCCGCGTCATGCAGCAAGAAATCGATGTGTGGCTTTCTCCACGCCAACTGCAAATCGAAACCATGGTGATGGACAATGGGAGTAACATGGTGTCCGCACTGCACCGAGGAGGGTTGGTCCATGCGCCCTGCATGGCGCACGTGTTCAATCTGGTTGTGAAAAGGTTCCTGAAGTCTTCCACCGATCTTCAGAAGATTCTGAAAATGGCCAGGAAACTGTGCATGCACTTCATCCATTCCTACAAAGCCAGGAACACCCTCCTCGAGTTGCAGCGGCAGAACGGCCTCCTCCAACACACTCTGATATGCGATGTTTCCACCCGTTGGAATTCCAGCCTGCACATGTTGGACCGACTGTATGAACGGAGAAAGGCCATTAACGATTTTTTGATGAACCAGGCGGACAGGAGTACTCCCCTGTGTAACGTTGATGTCAGCCAGTGGCAGCTCATGCGTGACACCTGCCGTTTGTCGAGGCCATTCGAAGAGGTCACGTTATTTGTCAGTCGCCAGGACTACGGGATGAATAACATCATTCCACTGCTTCATGTCCTGGAACAGATGCTGAACAATCTGTCGGGGCAGGGGACTGGAGACGTGGCGACTACATCTCGTGGCCACATGAGTCCAGTGGGGACTGAAATGGAGGAGGACATTGGAGCAGAAGCATTGTCTGGTGAAATGAGTGGATTTTCTACCCAGGTGACAAGAGGGGAGCAGGAGCAACTGGGAGTTAGATGGAGATGAGGAAGACGAGGCAGATGACCCACAAGCACCGTGGCAGTAATAGTGGAGTGGAGGCAGGGAGCCCCTCGGAGTCACTTGTGCAGATGGCCCGCAGCATGCTGATTTGCCTGGCTAGTGACAGCCGAATAGTCAGCATCCTGTCCAAAATGGGAGCCTTTTTCCCAGCTATTGAGAGGGAGGACAAACTCAAATACTATAGGGAAATCCTCCGTAGTAGTGGCCGTGCCTATGTGCGGCATCCTCCCTCCTCTGACAGGTCCCGACCGGGTGGTTCTTCAGCGCTCACGTACTACTGCCGCAGCTGCTGGGGGGAAAGGGGTAGGGGTAGGCCAGTACCACTCCATAGCAGCAACCTAAGTCTGGAGTCCCCTGATGAGCAGCTTCTTCACCCGCCTAGTGAGGAGGGAAGTCGCCAGCAGCAAGCAGCAGCAGGACTGGAGCAGACCTGAACCAACAGGTTGGGGGCCTACTTGGACAGCACTTGCCCCCCCAGTTAGAAAATCCGCTGGACTATGGGCAGCCAAACTAGATGTGTGGCCGCAACTTGCCGAGTTTGCAGTGGAGAAGCTGTCCTGCCCGACCAGTAGTTTTGGCATCAGAGCGGGTGTTCAGTTGCGGCGGGCCATCGTTACCCAAGGAGAACCCGCTTGTCCACGGGAATGTTGGAACGACTGACCTTTGTCAAGATGAATCAGGCGTGGATCGGCCAGGATTTCCACACCCCAATGCCTTAGGCGTCAGACTACATCAGCCATGACGCCTCACCCAAACTGTGAGAAATGAGTCTGGGTTCAAACTACCTGCCTCAGCCACTATTCTGAGGCTGCCACCCGCCTGATGCCCCACATCTGCTGACAGTTTCTCCATCTGCCACCATCTTTACCAGGGATTGGTATTGCCACCCACCCCCACACTCTGTCATTGTGCCACTTTATGACTTCATGCTGCTGCTGCTGTTGCTGGTGCCGTGACATCCACACTGTGTCATTGTGCCACTCTCTGACCTCATGCTGTTGCTCATGCTGCCGTCACTTCCACTCTCTGTCATTGTGCCACTCTGTGGCCTACTCCAGTTTTTTGGGCCACCTCCAGATATCAATTGTGCCACTGTCAAAACCTCATGCTGCTGCCACCGTACCCCCACTCTCTGTCATTGTGCCACTTCTGTGGCCTACTACTGTTTTTGCCACCTCCAGAATGTCATTGTGCCAATCTCGGACCTCATGCTGCTGCTGCCGTGACCTCCACACTGTGTCATTGTGCCACTCTGTGGCCTACTCCTGTTTTGCCCCCTCCAGAATGTCATTGGGGCCACTGTCTGACCTCATGCTGTTTGCCGCCGTCACCTCCACACTCTGTCACTGATGTTGCCACCTGAGCCCTCAGCTTGTTTTTTTCCAGCTGTCGCCACCATGACTTTATCAGGCAACATTCCCCCTTCAGTTTTTTTGGTCAGTTTTGCCCTCTTAAGTGCCCAGGGGTTTTATAGTGATAGCAATTTCTAAGAGCGGCGGCAGTCATGTGCGTGTCATACTAAAACACAACATTGTACGAAGACCAAAACCAAGCTCCTCTGCATATTTAAGCATGGCACACGTTCTACAGCACCCTGCAGGCTCTGTGCAGCCTGGAAATAGCGTTTTTTTAACGTGATTCGTCCCGAAGTAATTCGGACCGAATTTATTTTTGTCGGGAAATTCGGCGAAGTGACCGAACCGAATTTGTGAGAAATTTGCCCATCTCTAGTCGTCATAGTCTGAGAGCCATAACTTTTTTATTTTGCTGTGTACGGAGCTGTGTAGGGGCTTGTTTTTTGTGGTATTAGTTGATGTTTTTATTGGTACCATTCTGGGGTTTATGTGTCTCTTTCATCACTTTTTATTAAGGTTTCTGTGAAGCATTTTGAACAAAATACAGCAATCCTGGTAGTGTTTTTATTTTTTACAGTGGTTACCATGTGGTATAAATGACAATCTAGCTTTACTCAGTAGGTCGATACGATTACAGCGGTACCCAATTTGTACTTTTTTATGTACTGCTTTTACACAATGAAAACACTTATTCAAACAGGGAAAAACGTTTTTGCATCACCACACTCTAAGAGCCATAACTTTTTTTTAGTTTTCTGTGTACAGTGATGAGTATGGGGTTGTTTTTTTGCGGGAGGATTTGACATTTTTAGTGGTATAATTTTTATGGGGACAAGACTTTTTGATCGCTTTTAAATCAATCAGGGTGAAGAAAATACTTCAATCCTAGTAGTGTTTTTTATTTTTAATAGCGCTCACCATGCAGTATCCGTGACAAGTTAGTTTTATTCTGTGGGTTGATACAATTACGGCGATACCCAGTTTGTATAGTTTTTTTATTTTGAATTGCTAAATAAAAGTTTTTTTATTGTGAAAAACAATATTTTTGCATCGTTTTTTTCTTTTTTTTTGGACCATAAACTTTTTTATTTTTCCGTATACAGAGTGTGTAAGGGTTTTTTTTTTTGGGGATGGACCGAGGGTTTTAATTGGCATAAATTTGGTGTTAATATGAGTTTTTTCGCTTTTTTTTCCCCATTTTATTTCTGCAGGATGAAAAAAAAATTCCCAATTCTGGGGACAATTTTTTTTTTACTACGATGTTAAAAGTGGGGGTTTAAATTTATAACAACAGATTTTTAGGGTTGATTTTTACGCATGCGGGGGATCCCAAAATTTATGGGAATTTTATTTTTTTTGATTTTTTTTGAGGGGGGTTTGGGGTTTGTACGGGGTTTTTTATTTTATTTTTCGTTTTTTGGGTATTTTTTTTTTTTCATTTTTTTTTTTTTTTTTACTTTTACCTTTTTTTACTTCTCCAAGGAAAAAAAAATTTTTAAAAATGGGAAACCCAATTTTCACAGCTATGGAAACTGTCGTCCGATGCCAGGCCAGGGCCCACGGGGCAATTGGTGACGTCACAGCCCACCCCGGAAAGGTCATTTTTACGGCTGGGCTGTCTGTCACCCGGGCCTGCAGCTGCATGACCCATGGGGGCTATGTCGGGGACAATTGAGGGCAGGAGGGATCGCTCCCCCTGTGTTCCCTTAGTTATTGGACCTGTCGGTTTTGAAAATTTAAAGGGGTTAATCGGACCCCCCGGGTGATCTCCGTCGGGGCTGATGCTGTGGGATGTCAGCTGAAATTTTTCAGCTGATTTTCCGCAGTGATCGTGCGAACTTGCTTTAGAGTTCGCACGATGTTTGGGGACATTTGCATACGCCCGGGTTTGCTTTGGAAATCCCCAAAAAACCCAGGAGTAGGGCATTACATCCAAAGGTCTTTAAAGGGGTTTTAATTTTTTTTTTTTTTCGCCAAAATCCTTTAAAAAAAATTTATTTTAGTGTAAAAAAACCATTAAAAAAAAACATTTTTTAGGTCGAAGGGGAAAACTTTATTATTTAAAAAAAATTTTTAAAGAAAAGGATTTTGCCCCAAAAACCCGGAAAAAATTTTTCTTGCCCCAAAAAATCGGAAAAAAAACATGTATTTTTAGTTGGGGAACCCGAGATAACTTTATTATTTTGCAAAAATCTGAAAAAGAAAAGGTTTTTACCCCAAAAATCTGTAAAAAACAAAAAAAAAAAAACAGATTCTAGCCCCAAAAATCCTTTTAAAAAAATTTTAAATTTTTAAAGCGAAAAAAATCTTTAAATTTTCCCGAAAAAAATCTTTAAGGGGAACCAAAGCTTTTTTGGTACGAAAGGCCAAATTGGGAAACCCCTTGTATGAAAATTTTTGGCAAGATTTTAAAAAACCTTTATTAAAAACCGCTATGCTGCGGCGTATGAAATTTCCCCTGATAAGGGGCTTTGCGGCGTTTTAAAAGACACCAGATATCTGGCGCAGCCCCGATCATACATGCCGCCCATACTGTTTTTGGAAAAATTTGTTTGTGGTAATTTTTTTTTTTTTTTTTCCCTGAAAATGCTTTTGGCACAACTGATTTTTCAGGTATATTTTTTAAAATGCAAAAACACAAAAAACCTATCAAAATAACACAAAGCTAAATGATGTTATAATATCAAGATTAAATATATTTAAGCATTCTCCTTAATGGTACTCAAACAAAAATAAGAAAATTTCGGGTAAATTATGGTATTTTCGTATTTTAGGTGAAATTTCATAATGATCCCTCTACAGGAGAAGAATGTTTTTCCCATTTTTTCTTTTTTCTTTATTTTTGGCCCTTTTTAAGGGGAACATTTTACAGTTTTTCCCTTTCCCTCAAACAAACTAGTGTTTAATTTTTGTATTTAAATTTGAAAAGCCCCCAAACATTGGAAAGTCCCTTTTAGAACACTAGATTTCCTTAAAAATTAAGCTTCAGTTTTTACACCAAACTAAGGCAGATTTGTAAAAAGGTTTTGTAGATTTTTTTAAAAAATTCGTTGCCACGCTGTACTGTGGGGAAAAACCCAATTCCCCTTCCCCATCCCCTTTTTTGTGACACCAAAGGCCCCCCCTTTTTTTTATTTCTACATAGTCATGTAAAAAAAAAAAGTAGTTTTTAAAAAAACCCCAAATTTAAAGGGAAAATTTAAAAAATCAAATTTGACAAAAAAGATATTTTTCTGTATTTAGATTTAGTTACTTGTAGTTCATATAAACCAGTGGTTTTTTTCCCCTTTTTAACTGGTAATTAAAATTTTTAAAAAAGTTAGAGTGAGGGGAAACTTTTAAAGTAGGGAATATTTAATGGCCCAAAAAAATTTTTAAATTGGGGTCTGCCCTTGTTTAAAAAAAAACATACATTAAGGAGCTTTTCGGGCAGCAAAACATAGACCGGTAGGTTGTTGGGGGAATAAAAAGGGAATGAGTATTTATAGCCAGCATCACATTATTGTATTGCTTTTAGTATCATTTTACATTGAAGAACATAATATGCTTTAATTATCTCTGTTTTTCTTAATCCTCTCCACTAAAACCTAATTGTAATATTAAGTCCAGTGCTGTCATGGGTTTGTGACTATGTAGCAGCTGCGCAAACATTGCTAAGCATGTGTGAAGATGACTGCATGGTATACCACTGAAGTGTTTGCCAATCAGCTGTGGGCCAATTGCAAAAAGACAACACTCTTCTGTGGTTTTCTCAGTTAGGATAGAAATACATGATGTGGTTGCAGTGTGGCTGTGATGCAGCTAAGAACCACATACAGCACGCTGCATCCATGACTTTAATTAATTTGAAAAGTTGCCGCACAAATTTGCAAGGGCAAAAAAAACGGCCCCCAAAAACCCTGCGGCCCGGGTAACAGTTTGGGATTAAAAAGTTTGTATTATTTACTAATTTCAATGGCTGTGTAGCTGTGCCGCCACTGACCTGCAAATTTGTGCGGCCACTTTTCAGTTTAAAATTGAAAAAAAATCGCAGGTGCAATTCCTGTTTGCTGATCACCCCTGCCTTCAAATATTTTACAAGACCCGTGCCTTTAAGGTTTTTGGGTTTACAAATTTGAAAAAAGACTGATGGGCTGAGTATAATTTATATACCTGCTGAAAAGGGATTCAGGGTGTATTCCAAATACCGAAGGGGGGTGGGATAAATCCTTTGGATTAAAATAAAAATTTTTAAATTTTTAATGAATTTAGTAAAAAAGACATTTCACCAAATCCAAAAACTATAACACAAAAAATACATATTTAAATATATCCTAATTTTAAGACTACCTTCCACAAAAATGGGGTATTTGCCCTGTAAGGGCGTCCCCCGCCCTTTCCTAAACTACAATTTCCCCCATACTTACTCTAGCTAATTTTACCGACCCCAAAAATTTCTATCAAAAAAAAAACATAAATAAGTAAAATTTTACACATATATATCCTTTGATGTGAAAAAATAAATCTAATTCCTTTTTCCAAAGCCCTTTCTCCCCATTTAAATTTTGGGGTTCATCAGGGGAAAACGGGATAAAAATACAGAAAAAGGTACTTTTGGGTTTAAAAAAAAATTTTGTAGACTCACCCCTTTATAGCAACGATAAAGGGTATGGGAGCTGATAATAAACCCGGGTTTTGTCCCAAGATTTTCTCAGTAGTGGGGTCCCCAGTATGGAAAAGTTTTGTCCTTTTTTGTGATGCAAGGATGTAATTTAAAAAACAAAGTGTATGTTATTATATTTATATATATTTTATATATATATTTATAAATTTTATATAAAATATATTATTTATTATATATATATATTTATATATTAAAAAAGTATGAATAAACACACCTACCTGTACACAAAAAACCGAACCAAAATGGGTCCCTGGCGCCCTCTTTAAAAAACCTATGCGCATGTTTCAAGGGTTTTTATGGGGGTTTCAATGGAGAATCCGCTGGTGATTAATATCTTCAAACATGTTCCCAAAATACGGCGACGGGCTCCCGTTTTCGTTTTTTAAAAGTACATTAGAAGACATTCACATGTACACTGGTAAATGCCCCCTTGCTCTTACAGATGGCCCTAGTCCCAAACTTTTTGTAGGGGCGTCCCGTCAGGATGGCCTGAAATTTTGGATTTAAAAATCTCTTCTGTCTTTTTTCGGTTGTTTTAGGGGGTAGAGCCATAGAACGATTGGGGGGGAATTTTTTTATCGGTAAATTATTTCCCAAAGTTTGGGGGCAATGGTTTTTTCCCTCTTAAAACATTGAAACCCGATGATCTAAAAAAAAATTTTCTGTCTTTTTCCCTTTATTTATTTGAAAAACCCTGTCCCCAAAGGCCCAAAATAAAATGTGATTTCAAAATTGTGATTATTTTTTTTTTTCCCCTATTTTTAAAATAATTTAAAAAAAATTTTTCCCAATTTATTATTGTTTTATTGTTTTTGTACAAACTTACCTAATTATCATATAGGAAATTATTGTTCTGTTATTTTTATTGATTTTAGTGGGTCTAAATGTAATATCGATTTATTTTTTTTGGGTTTTTTTAACCCTTTAAATTTGGGGGGTTTGTTTATGTATATGCCCTAGGTTTAAAGGTTTGTTTTTTTGCGGGTTTTTGGGTTTGGGTTTTTTTTGAGTGTTTGTTTTTTGGGGTGTTTTTTTATTAAAATTAGAAAATGGGCGAAATTGATTCTAACGAAAATGGGAAATTTGTTTTAAAAATTTTTAGGGGAAATTTTTGGGGTTTGAAGAAGTCGTTTGTTTGGGGGAATTCGGGGTGAACGGTGTGCTTTTGATTGATATAATGCTTTTCGGGGCCCCTGGCGTTACATGGGGCAAAGCACTCTGGGAGGAAGAAGGGCATTTGCCTTGCTTTACATGTGCAGAGATGAACCAATCAGAGGGCCGGGGGATTCTGTGGCGTTTAACCCCACTATATAAGTGGGCCCCGACGTGGGAGCTCACACTCCTCTCATGTATGACTTGGAAAAAGGGGCTTGGCCCCGGCTGCTTGTTTTAAAAGATTTACTGAAGAAAAAGATTTTTTTACAGCGATTTTTTTTGGGGGGTGTCTCAGCTTGGGCTCAGAGGGTTTCTTCTCTTTAAAGTTCTACCCCTCACCGGCACTTTATTAGGTACCCCCCTGTCCAAACTGCTCGTTAACACTTAATTTTTTAATCAGCCCAAACACATGGGGCAAACCCCCAGGTTTCTTTTGGATGTAGAATTTGGTCAAGGCAATCTCCTGCAGTTTTATTCGGAAACGTTGGGGAAAAAAAAGGTGATTTGGTGGGCCTTTTAACGTGGCAAAGGTTTTTGGGGGCCCGAAGGGCTGGTCCCGGGTATTTCAGAAACTGCTGATCTTGGGGGTTTTCCCCACAACCATCTCTAGGGTTTACAGAGAATTTGGTTTCCCAAAAAAAAAAAAAAATCCAGGAGCGGCAGTCCTGTGGGCGGAAATGCCCTTTTTGGGGTGCCAGAGGTTTAAAAGGAGAATGGGCAGGTTTGGGTTTGAGTGTTAAAAAAAAGGCAAAAAGTGACTCAAATAAGCCACCCTTACAAACCCAAAAGGTTTTGGCAGAAGAGGGATTCTGGAAAAAACGTACGGCGAACTTTGGGCAGTTTGGGCTCAGCGAAAGAAAAACCACACCGGGGTTTTGCCACTCCTTTCAGCTAAAAAAACAGGAAACTGAGGCCCCAAATTTTTCCCCAAGCTAATCGAAAATTGGAAAATTTAAAAAGATTGGAAAACGTTGCCTGGTCTGGGAGCTCGATTTCGGTGCGACATTCGGTTGGTAGGGTAAAAAAATTTGGGCGTAAACAAAATGAACAGTTTGGATCCCCCCCGCCTTGTTTTAAGGGTTTTCAGGCGGGTTGGTGGGGGTTTTTTCAGGGTTTATTTGGGGGAATATTTTCTTGGCACTTTTTGGGGCCCCCTTTGGGCCCAAATTGAGCATCGTTGAAACACCCTTGTTGAATTTCTATCCCACAAAAAATTTTGGGGCAGTTTGAAGGCAAAAGGGGGCCCAACCCCCGTTACTAGCATGGTTTTCATTATAATGGGCCCGGGTTTTTGGTGTTTTTTGGGTTTGTTGGGGGGAAATTTGGATTAAAGGCCGTGTGCGTCCTAGGCACCCTTGCATTTAAATTTTAATCCCTTTTCTGCTCAAAGAAATTTGGGAATTTCCAAGGGGATCTAACCCTGTTTCCTGTTGTTTTTATTTAAAGAAACGGCTTTTTTTACAATACAAAAAACCATTTTCTTTTTTGGCCTGCTCAATTCTTTTGCGCAATTTAAAATCCGGGGGTTTAAATTAAGATTGTTCCCTGTGTTGTGGTGACAAAAAGAAACCGTTTTTTTTTCCCAACCCCAAAAAACCCAAATTTTTCCTTTTGCAAAAATTCCCAACGCAAAGGGTTTAAAATTACAATTTTTTCTTTGTTGTGTAGGGGGTAAAAAACACCCCCTTTGAAAACACGCTACAAAGTTTGTAGTTTGTGGTTGCTAAAATTTTTTTTGGCGCAATTTACATCCGGGGGTTTTAATTTTAAGCGTTGTTTTTTGTGTGGTGATTAAAAAAAAAAAACCGTTTTCACCGCCAAAAAAAAAATTTTTTCCTTTTACCCCCAAAATTCCACAAGCGAAGGTTATTTACAATTTTTTCTCTTGTTGTGTAGACATAAAAAAAAAACACGCATTGTAACTCTTTACAAGCTCGTAGTTTGTGGTTGCTCAATTGTTTGGCGCCATTTACATCCATGGGTAATAAAACGTTGTCTTTGCTGATGTGGTGACCCAAAATATACCGTCTTTCACCGCAAAAAAATACATTGTTCTTGTAGCATATTCACAAGCGAAGGTTAATTACATTTATTTCTCTTGTTCTGTAGCGTAAAAAAACCACACCATTGTAATACACGCTACAAAGATAGTAGTTTGTGGATGCTCAATTGTTTGGCGCAATTTACACTCCAGGGGGTTAATTAAGCGTTTGTTTTTCTGCTGTGGTGACTAAAAATAAACCGTTTTTCACCGCCAAAAAATAAATTTATCCTGTTGCATAATTCACAAGCGAAGGTTAATTACAACTTTTTCTCTTGTTGTGTTAGCATAAAAAACACGCCATTGTAACTCGATACAAAGTTCGTAGTTTGTGGTTTGCTAATTGTTTGGCGCAATTTCACATCCAGGGGTTAATTATGTGTTGTTTTTCTGCTGTGGTGACTAAAATATAAACGTTCTTTCACCTGCCAAAAAATAAATTTTTCCTGTAGCATAAATTCACAGCGAAGGTTAATTTACTTTTTTATCTCTTGTTGTGTAGCGTAAAAAACCACGTATAGTAAACGCTACTAACTGTAGTTGCTGGTTACTCAATTGTTTGGCCAATTTAACATCAAGGGGTTTAATTAAGCGTTGTTTTTGCTGCTGTGGTGACTAAAATAAAACCCATCTTTCTCCGCAAAAAATAATTTTTTCCTGTAGGCATAATTCACAAGCGAAGGTTAATTACAATTTTTTCTATTGTTGTGTAGCGTAAAAAAACACGCATTGTAACACGCTTACAAAGCTTTTTCTTTTAAATAGTTTTTGGTTGCTTCAATTCTTTTGAGCAATTTACATCCATGGGGTTATTAAGCGTTGTTCTGCAGTTGTACTCAGTAAAAGAACTTTGTTTTTCACCGACAGAAGAAATTCCTGTAGAATATAATTCATTATCCGAACGGTAATTAAGCCTGTTTTGTGCTTTTATATTCAGTAAAATACACAGAGTTTTTAAAACGGCAATACAAGTCAATTTTCCTGCACATTTGTGGAGCGCAATTTATTATCCAAGGGTTACTAAGCTTTTAGGTGGGTTCATTGGAGTCAAATACAGGGTGTGTAGTATCATTAACAGACATCTTCATCAAAACAGTTCTGTACACTTTTAGAACAAAACAGTATGTCAGTCAGAGAGGTGAAGGATCTTCACCTGCGAGTGGCAGAGGCACAAACATTCCAGGCCCAGTCGCAGCACAGCAAGAGGGACGTCGCACGAGGGGGTCACTCGGTGAGGCCACAAACTGCCGCTGTTATCTAGCGGCTGTGTGTTGTTCAGCAACTCAATGGTTCTTATTGGTATGACTAGGTCATCCACTTCTCACAGATGGCATCTGACAAACCCCAGCCAAGTGTCGGTGGGAAAGTCAGACACAAACCTTTGTTGGCATGGCCCGGGAAGCAGGTCCTTCGGACCCTCACCTGTCCTCAACCGCCTCTGTCCCATCCGGTTCCCTCAGCCAAGAGATTCTACTTGTGGTCTGGGCTCGCGCCACTATATAGCGAGGATGAACAATTTGAGGAGGGCAGTCAGCAGCTACTTGGCAGTGAAGCAATGGGGCAATTCCCCTGCTTCTTGCAGTAGGCGGCAAAGTATAGATGCTGTGGCATGGGAGGTCATGTTGTGAGGGGTCAGGCCTCTGAAATACCAAGACCGGTGATGAGGGACAGCAGTGAACGATGGAAACACTAATAGATGATGATGTAGCCGAAGCACTTGGAAAGCGGGTGAGGCATGGGCTTCATCATCGTCAGGAGAAGAGGGCGTAGCTTGCTCGTCAGGCAGCGGCGGCTGCAAGCAAGTGGGGTTGTGTGGCGTGAGTCAGCAGGCTAGCAGAAGTGTGAGGTCGGGAAGCCCCAAGCGGGCCAGTGGGGTAAAAAAACCCGCTTCGCAAGGGTCCAAGAAAGTAGCGGGACAGGGGTCAGCGAAGAAGCGGCGGCAGTGTCACTCAGTGAGGATCGTTGGCGGTAAAATCCGACTAATCCGGCATTGTGGCAGTTCCTTTTGCTAAGACACGGAGGGAGCCGAATATGGGTTTGTAGATTGTAGGCAGGAAAGTGAAGCGGTGGCAGGGAGCTAAGTTGGGCACCATGGCCCGGTGCGTCAACACATGCATCGTCACCATCTGATTGGCTGGGAGTAACGTGGATCAGATGTGGTAGTCCATCCTGCCGCTGCAGCAACTAGCAGCAGCAGCGCCCTGTGGCACGCATCACAATTCAACCAGTCAGGCTCCACACATCGGCAGAAGGGGGCTGTTTCTCTTTGACATCATCTCCCGGTCAGATGTCCTGCTCCTCTCTACTCATGGCGCCAGCAGACGTTCCGCGAGGCAGATGTGCAAAGAGACAACAGTTATGTGCCAACTTCCCTAAGGTGCAGAAGCTGCCGTGCTCTGTCACAAGTTGTTGGTGCTGCAGTCCCTCCCTTATCCAATTGGTGGACTCTGCACCGTTCAGAGAACAAATGGATTGTGCCGAAACCGAGATGGAGAGTTCCAAGCCGTAATTTCTTTTCCAAAAAGCAGTTCAGCACTTCATAAAAATGTAGAACAGACAGGTGGGTCATTCCTTGGAGCTTATCGGTTTGTTCCAAGGTGCACGGGCAGCAGGACGTTTGGAGCTGTACTACGGTCAGGGCCTGTACATGTCATTTTAACGGCCCACTTGGGTGAATGTGCTTTCCTGCCCAGGCACAACATACAACTTGGACAAGGAGACAGCCGCTTTCTCTCCTCGTTTGTAAAAACTGCGGCTCCTGTGCCAATGTACGCCTGCTCCTCTCCAACACCCAATATCTCAGCCCTCCACAAGTACTGCGCCTATACTCATGTGTAGGGCACAGCCGGTGTCACGCAGTTCTTACACTGGCTTGCCTCGGCAGACGAAGTCACACAGGGGGAGGAACTGCTCAGCGTCATGCAGCAGATAATCGATGTGTGGCTTTCTCCGCGCCAACTGCCAAAATCGGAACCATGGTGACGGTCAATGGGAGGAACATGGTGTCAGCGCTGCACCAAGAAGGGATGGTTCCATGTGCCCTGCATGGCGAACGTGTCTATTGTTGTGAAAAGGTTCCCTGAAGTCTTCCACGATCTCAGAAGATTCTGGATAATGGACAGGAAAACTGTGCATGCACTTCATCATTCCTACAAAGCCAGGAACACCCTCCTCGAGTTGCCAGCGGTCAGAAACGGGCCTCCCCCAACCTAACACTAATCTCTGATAAGCGATGTTTCCACCCGTTGGATTCCAGGCCTGCACATGTTGGACCGACTGTATGAACAGAAACAGGCATTTAACAATTGTTTGATGATCAAGCGACAGGAATTACTCCCCTGGTGTAACTTTGGTGTCAGCCAGTGGCAGTTCATGCGTGACCAACCTGGTTTGTTTGGAGGCCATTCAAGGAGGCCACGTTATTTGTCAGTTTGCCAGAATTACGGATTGAATAGCGTTCATTCCACTGCTTTCATGTCTGGAACAGATGCTGAAAAATTTGTTGGGCAGGGGGGACTGGTGAAGTGGCGACTAATATCGCGGCACATGAGTCCGTGGGGATTGAATATGGAGAGGAGGAGGGAATTGGAAGCAGAAGCATGTCTGGTGTAATGAGTGATTTCTACCCAGGTGACAAGAGAGGAGGAGCAGGGGCAGCTGGAGGAGATAGTGGAGATGAGGAAGACGGGCAGATGACCCGCAGCACCATGGCACAGTATCAGTGGAGATGGAAGGGCAGGGAGGCCTCGGAGTCACTTGTGCAGGATGGCCGAGCATGTTGATTTGCATGGGTAGTGACAGCCGAATAGTCCAGCACATCCGGCTGAGGGATGGACTTCTTGCTTCCACCTATTGGACCCTCGCTACCGGTCCAAAATGAGAGCCTTTTCCCCCAGCTATTGAGAGGGAGGACAAACTCAATTTAATATAGGGAAATCCTACGTTGTCAGTTGGGCCGTGCATATGTGCGGCAATCGTCCCTCCTCTGACAGGTCTGACCGGTGGGTATCTTCCAGCAATCACCGTACTACTTGCCGCGGCTGTTGGGGATGGTAGGGGGTTGGGAGCAGTACAGCTCCATCAGCAGCAACTTAAAGTCTGGAGCCACTGATGAGCAGCTTCTTCACCCCGCCTAGTGTGGGGGGCAGTCCGCAGAAAGCAGCGCAGGGACATGGCATAAGACTCTGGAAACCAACAGGTGGTGGCCTTACGCTTGGGACAGGCACTTTGCCACCCCAGTTAGAATATACGCTGGGGGACTACTGCGGCCAGCATACTGGATGTGGGGGCCGCAACTTGCCGAGTTTGCAGTGGAGAGAAAGCTGTCCTGCACGGCCAGTAATGTGGACTCAGAGCGGTGTTCATTGAGGCGGGGGCCATCGTTACCCCAAGGAGAACCCGCCTGTCCACGGGATATGTGGAATGACTGACCTTTGTCAAGATGAATCGGCCAGGATTTCCACACACCAATGCCTTATGCATCAGACTACATCAGCCATGACGCCTCACCCAAACTGTGAGAAATGAGTCTGAGTTCAAACTACCTGCCTTAGCCACTATTCTGATGCTGCCACCCACCTGATGCCACACATCTGCTGACAGTTTCTCCATCTGCCACCAATCATCTTTACCAGGGACTGGTATTGCCACCCATCTCCACACTCTGTCATTGTGCCTATGACCTCATGCTGCTGCTGATGCTGCTGCCGTGACCTCCACACTGTATCATTGTGCCACTCTCTGACCTCATGCTGGTGCTCCTTGCGCCGTGTGGTCCTCTCTCTTTCTTTGTTCCACTCTGTGGCCTACTCCAGTTTTTGCCACCTCCAGAATGTCATTGTGCCACTGTCTGACCTCATGCTGCTGCCGCCGTCACCTCCACTCTCTGTCTCTCTTTCATTGTGCCACTCTGTGGCCGACTCCAGTTTTTGCCACCTTCATAATGTCATTGTACCACTGTCTGACCTCATGCTGCTGCCGCCGTCACCTCCACTCTCTGTCATTGTGCCACTCTGTGGCCTACTCCTGTTTTTGCCACCTCCAGAAGGTCATTGTGCCACTGTCTGACCTCATGCTGCTGCTGTGGCTGCTGCCGTGACCTCCACACTGTGTTATTGTGCCACTCTGTGGCAAACTCCTGTTTTTGCCACCTCCAGAATGTCATTGTGCCACTCTCTGACCTCATGCTGCTGCTGCCGTGACCTCCATTCTCTGTCATTGTGCCACTCTGTGGTCTACTCCAGTTTTTGCCACCTCCAGAATGTCATTGTGCCACTGTCTGACCTCATGCTGCTGCCGCCATCACCTCCACTCTCTGTCATCGTGTCACTCTGTGGCCTACTCCTGTTTTTGCCACCTCCAGAATGTCGTTGTGCCACTGTCTGACCTCATGCTATTGCTGTGGCTGCTGCCATGACCTAGACACTGTGTCATTGTGCCACTCTGTGGCCTATTCCAGTTTTTGCCACCTCCAGAGTGATTGTGCCAATGTCTGTCCTCATGCTGCTGCCGCCGTCACCTCCACTCTCTGTCATTGTGCCACTCTGTGGCCTACTCCTGTTTTTGCCACCTCCAGAATGTTATTGTGCCACTGTCTGATCTCATGCTGCTGTGGCTGCCGCCGTCACCTCAACACTCTGTCACTGATGTTGCCACCTGAGCTCTCAGCTTGTTTTTTTTTCCAGCTGTCGCTGCCATGACTTTATCAGGCTACATTCCACCTTCAGTTTTTTGGTCAGTTTTGCCCTCTTAAGTGCCCATGGAATTTTATAGTGAAGCGGTGGTAGTCATGTGCGTGTCATACTAAAACACAACATTGTATGAAGACCAAACCAAGCTCCCTCTGCATATTTAAGCATGGCACAACGTTCTACAGCACCCTGCAGGCTCTGTGCAGCCTGGAAATAGCTGTTTTTTAACGTGATTCGTGCCAAAGTAATTCGGACCGAAGTTATTTTTTGTCGGGAAATTCGGCGAATTGAGCGAACCGAATTTTGAGAAATTCGCCCATCTCTACTTCCCTCATGTCTCATTACCTAATTTACTCTCACTCCTTAAGGAGTTCGGAACACTATCTGGATACAAGGTGAATTCCTCTAAGACAGAACCCTTTGCCCTTTAAATATGGACCCAACTCAGCTTCAATTGCTGCAAACCAACTTTCCATATCACTGGAAAGAGGATACCTTAACTTATTTAGGGGTGAACATAACTCCATCATTTCAAACCTTGTATAAACATAATTATCCGACACTTTTTACTAGCATTAAAAGTTTGTTACGCCAATGGCACCGCCTCTCTTTGTCCTGGTTTGGAAGAATTGCTGCTATAAAGATGGCGATTCTGCCTAAACTTCTTTATTATTTTGAAACCCTACCAAAACCGGTATCAGTCTCAGATCTTAAAGCTCTTCAATCTTCTATTCTCCAATACATATGGGCATATCAACGCCATAGAGTTCACAAGAACGTATTACTTGCCAGTAAGCAAAATGGAGGCCTCGCTGTGCCAGATCTTGTTAAATATTATTGGGCTACCCAATTGCGGAGGGTACCAGCTTGGTCCCCCTGCTGCTTATAGTAGATGGGCTGAGATTGAAAAGCTTTTGGGTTGCTACCCTTTTCCCTCCCAATTCATTACTGTGGGGCACATCCTTCTGTGGGCTTTGGGGACCCCCTCTGTTGGGTCCAATGGCCCTTTTTAAGAAACATATGGAAGACTTGTGCTCGGAGATTTTTGCTAAGCACGGACCAATCTCTTATGACATCCTTTTTGTTTCAACCACTCCTACCGGCTAGTGTAGTAGGATTGAATATGAAACCCTGGTTTGACAGAAGGCTGTTTAGAGTAGCAGATATAATCGATGGAACAGCAAGGAAGGCACTTTCCTTTGAGACCCTAAAGTCTGATTTTGGTTTACCTCCCACAAGTTATTTTTCATATCTACAAATAACTCACTTTATCCAACACACCTTAAAAATCACGAAGGCCTCTGACCCAACCCCTTTTGAAAGGTTATGTCGTTCAAATATGTCCACCAGAGGGCTTATATCAAGCATATACTCTATGTTAATTGATCCCGACCCTGGCTCTCGCCCCCAGCACAGGTATATGGGAGTCCTATTTGGGTGAGCAGCTCTCATTGTCAGATTGGCACCTTGTATGGAAATTTGCGCATAAAACTTCAGTCTGCTCCACTACAAAGGAGAATCAATATAAAATTCTTTATTTTTGGTATCATACTCCCTCCCTACTTCATGCTTTCAACCCTACTGTTCCTGATCTGTGCTGGAGGTGTCAGATGGCAGGGGGCACATTGTTCCACATCTTTTGAGGACTGTGTCATAATACATCCCTTCTGCTGTGAGGTGAGGAAATTAGTTGATGATATAATAGGTGTCACACTGGCTATGCATCCAAAGGTGTTTCTGTTAAACCTTATTGCTCACCGCCTGACTTCTTCCACTAAACAGTTGTTGTTAAATATACTCACAGCAGCCAGATGTCTAGTAGCTAGTCACTGGAAAAGGACGTCACTGCCTACTAGAACAGATATGCTGGACTGACTAAGGGAGATAAGGAGAATGGAGAATCTCACAGCTTTGCTTAATAATAAGGTGGACTCCTTCAATGCAGTTTGGTCTTTGTGGGACAATTATCTTATAGGGATTGAGACTTTACCATATTGATTACTCTGTTGCGGTAATTTACGTATTGAGCTCACAAATCCGCCGTGAATAAGGGGCGGGACGGGGGTGGGGCCGGAGCGCGGCGGGGGCGCCGCTCCCTGGCCCCATAGACTTGCATTATCCACGGCGCGTATTGCGCCTGGATAATGTGCATGTCACTTTCTCCCCGCCCGGCGGATTCGCCGAGCGGTGAGCAGTGACGGAGTCCACTGTTCTCTATGAGAGCAGTGGATTACCATAATGACAGGGACGGATTGGCGCCGTACTGAAGCGCAAATCCGGCGCGGAGTACAGCGCCAATCCGTGCCCAAATAAGCCTTGTGAACGAGGCCTTAGACTACCCCCCCTTAGCCCTCTTGTCTCTGTCTGTGTCTTGTTTCTGTTGTATTGCTACTCCGATATATTGTTTGCAATGTATGTTATTAATTCTTGTCTAATGTACTATAGTGCATCTGCGAGAAGTTGATATATATCCTTTGAGATATCTTTGTCCAACTTGTAGCCAAGAAACGTACTGCTATTATATCTCTGTTTATTTTGAATAAAAATACAGTTATATATTTAAAAAAAAGCAATATATGCTTCCTACACTATTGATACCTCTCATTTGGGTCCTATTCAGACCTCCATAATCCAGGGAATGAAGGATACAGTTTACGAGTTACACTGCACTGATTAAAAAGCCATGTCAAGGTGGATGGAGTGCAAAAAACCAAAATGGAGGCAGCCACTCCTCCAAACTCAAACTAAAGGCAATATATGGTTATGCACATCCAAAAAAACATTTTTGAAAAAAATTAACATAGTTTCAACACTGGTGCTGCTTTAGTATTAATACAAATTCCCCTAACAATGCCACAATATCAACGCAAGCACTATCAAAGGGGACATTTGCATTATGGAGGTCTGAATAGCACCCAAACGATCAATAGTGTAGGAATCAATAGTGTAGGACCACCTGCCTTGAGATCCCGTTGAAGTTTGGAGGTGGCTTAAACATTTTTGATCAAAAGTGTGAACTGAAAATCTCAAAAAAAATTTCATACATCCTAGATGGCAGAAATGCTTTTTTATAAATTCCTATGTCCCCTTTGATAGTGCTTCAGTTTATGGTGTGACACTGTTATTGGAATATGTATGTATACTACAGCCGCACCAGTGTTGCACACATGTTAATTTTTTTTAAAAAAATGGTTTTTATGGATGTGCATAACCATATAATTCTTTTTGTTTGAGTTTGGAGTAGTGGCTGCCTCCATTTTGGTTTTTTGCACTCCACCCACCTTGACATGGCTTTTTAATCAGTGCAGTGTAACTCGTAAGCTGGTTCCTTCATTGCCAGGATTATGTAGGTCTGAATAGGACCCAAACGAGAGGTATCAATAGTGTAGGAATCAATAATGTAGGACCACCTGCCTTGAGATCCCATTGAAGTCGGAGGTGGCTTAAACAGTTTTGATCAAAGTGTGAACTGAGAATCTCAAAAAAAAATTCAGTGTTGCACCTATGTTAATTTTTTTCAAAAATGTTTTTTGGATGTGCATAACCATATATTGCTTTTAATTTGAACTCTTTTTTATCATCAGACAGAATTTCCAACAGACGGTCTAAACTGAACTTTTGATACAGATGTGAACCCAGCCTTGAAAATGAAAATTATGCCAGAATAACATGCACCAAATGTATTAATCATTAATATATTTGGTGCATATCTAGGAGTACATGCTTCTAAAAGTGAAATGTATGTCACCCAGTTGATTTTAGGTTTAATTTACACAACTTTCTGGAAGGAAAGAGATAGGTAGGTGGAACCCAGGGAGGAGAGCTTAAAGGGAATGACTTATTGTTTAACTCACATTTTTATGTTAAACACATTTTGTAGGAATTTTTGGTTATTTTTTTTTCATTTTCCATATCACTTTCAATATTTTTTTAATATTTCTTAAGTCCTGTAGTTTTCACTTTGGCCACTAGGCCTAATAATCGTCTGACACTTCCTGTTCTGTTTAGAGGCTTTTCAGCAGTGAGCTCATTATCAGTACAAGCAGAGTCAAACTGAAAGGAGACATCAATGTGTACAGATAACACAGAATCCACCAGTCACAAGAGGAGATGTCACAGCTCCCCCTCTCCCCTCCCTTCACAGTGAAAACTATCCTATAGACATCTATGGGACAAAAATTTTCTTAAAAACCCTAGGGGCATGAAGCTGCGTAAAAGTTCTCCTGGCTGCTGTTAAAGCGTGCAAGCAAGAAGTTTTCCCCACAATCTTATAGACGGGCAAATAAAAAAATCTCAATCAGGAAAAAAAAAACACCGAGGGGAAAAGCATAGGATAAGGTTTTTGTTTTAAAAATTTAAAAAAAAAAAAAAAAAATTGGCGACATATTCCCTTTAAAAGGCAAAGCACACCAAGCTGGAGAACAGTTTGTGGGGTGACAATGCTAAAGAAAGTCCTGCCCACCCTTCCTGTTGTGTATGAGGGATTGGGGCGTAGGTTTCACAGGGTGGTAAAACTTTAAAATGAGGGCACATTTTTTTGTAGTTTTTGTTCTATACATAGACCTTTGGGAAAGTAAAATCTTGGATTAGTGGTAGAATTGATGGGATTGATTCATACTGGTTACAGCCCCCAATTCATGGTGTGCATACAGGTTGGCCTGTTGAAGGTGGGGTCAGTTGATGCGGTGGCACATGCCCACCTCCCTACATTGGCAAGAAAGGTAAAATTGTTTTGGGGGAAAGTTTCAAATGGGGTGGAATGTATGAGCGTTTCGTTGCTATCGTATGGGGGGCGATAGTCGTACGGGAAATTTTCAAAAAAGATATCCGTGTCATAAAAAATTATCGCCGTGACCATTTAAAGTCATGGGAGAGCAACAACACCTATTTTTTACCCCAAACAGGGCTGGGAAGCTGAAATTTTAAATCCCAACAGTCAAAATGGATACGTGCTCTTTTAGGGAACCACTTTGGTTATAAAAAGCCACAGAAAAAAACTCACAGACCATTCACTATCCTGTCATGCACCACAGCATGACCCCTTTAAACCCGCTGCCCCCCAAAATTTAAAAAAAGCCAGAAGGAGTATGATTTTAACCCTCATTTTACTTAACTGGGCATTGAATTCCCTGTCTGGAAGCGCATGACCCAAACCGCATGACCCCAGATTAAAAAGTGCTGGAAAAAGGGGGTCTTTTAACCACCATTTTGTTGAACTGGACATTGATTATACCCGTCCGGGCCCCGTATGACCATAAAACCGTTGACCCCAAATTAAAAAGGCCGGGAAAAGGAATCTTTGAACCACCTTTTGTTGAACTGGCATTTACTTACCTGTCCGGGCCGCAGCAAGACCTTTAAACCCTTTTTCCCCCCAAAAAAAAAAGTGCCGGGAAAAGGAGTCTTTGAACCACATTTTAGTTGAACTGGGCATTGACTATCCTGTCCTGGGGCCCCGCATGAGCCCCAAACCTGCATGACCCCCCCATTTAAAAAGTGCCGGAAAAAGGAGCTTTCAACCACCCTTTTAGTTTCACTGGCTAGACAAACCTGTTGGGCCACAGCAAGACCCCTAAACCATTTGACCCCCAAAAAAAAAAGTGCCGGGGAAAAGGGGTCTTTGAACCACCTTTTTGTTGAATGGACATTAACTATATCTGTCCCGTACCCCAGTATGACCATTTAAATTCTGGCCCCCAATTGAAAAATGTGGGAAAAAGGGGTCTTTCAAAACCCCCATTTTTTTTGAACTGGACATTGACTATACCCCA
>JAODAL010053194.1:0-25461 GCA_025379985.1 Phyllomedusa bahiana | reverse complement strand
ACGTACCATTCTCCCCAGTATCCATCAGAAATGCTTTCACTCTAGAGAACATATTTGTAGAAGATAATGAAGAGCGACGTTCCCATTTACATAATGTATTTTTCCTTTGTAGAAAAAAAGAAAATTCCCGTCGATGTGTCAAAAACAGAGCGGCAGATCGGGCGCCCTGTAAATCACGTTCTCTGCACCTGACAAGTGCCAAGTACACGGCGTCCTCAGAAACATGAATTGAGGTGTAATTGGCCGGACAAAGAAAAGAAAAATGTGCTTCTAAGCAGAAAGCGGCGCAGACACGAAGGCACCGATTCCAAAATGGCCACCGCGGCGTCGGCGTCTCCCTCCTGGGCCTCCGCAATGACAAAAAAGCTAATTGCTTTATATTTTATAAGCGTCTGAACCAGCAACATTCTTCCCCGGGGTACCATAACACCAGATCCATCTCACACCTCTCACTCTTCGGGAGAAAATTGCAGTTGACTCGGGACCATTTTTAATTAAAGCGATTACAGCTTGGAATTCATCAAAGGGAGGCGTCGTTACAGGAGGCGCGCGCGGCGCCACGCTCCGCAAGCCTCATTGCATCTAACAGCTCCGGTGATGACTTCAGCCCTCTGCGGGCTCCTAAATGGCAGAAAAGAAGGAGGGAAAGGCGAGTTTTGATGTATTTACAAGTCCCGACTCACGGATTAGTGTGACATGCGAAAGCCAACAAACTCGCAGACGCACGCCCCGGTGAAAAATGGCCCCGTGAAGGGAGGACGGGGGCCGCTGACAAGTGCAAATGAGGCTCCGCCATACGGGCGCAATACAATCTCCCTGCGTAGTGTGAGATTATGCAAACGAAGAGGCCGCAAGCGAGGAAGAAGGAAAAAAAAAAAGTATCCAGCACCTAAAGGGTTCTAGAACTTTCAGAATTGATACATAAAATTCCAAATGTGTCTGTGAATTACATTCCGGGGAAGAAAGAGGCAAAATTATAGACAAAAGCAGCTGAAATCTACAGGAAAAAGTACGAAAAGTCGCTGAGTCAAGAGAAATAGAGTCCTTGGGTTTTCTTCATCAAGTTGTTAAGATTTCGGTTCAGCGTTCTCCTGGTAATACTGTATTTCTATGTAAGATGAGCGCTGTCTAGTATGACCTCCGTTACAGCTCCCATAGGGATATCGTTTCTTCCACTCTCCATCCTTAAAAGGGTTGTCTATTTTTTTATTATTTTTAATATAATCTACTATCTAATATCTACTAATCTATCTATCTGATCTATCTATCCCATCCACATATCATCTATTCCCATATCTATCCCCTTTATCTATCTATCATCTATCCTCATATCTATCAATCTATCTATCTCATATCTATCTATCTATCTATCTATCTATCTATCTATCTATCTATCTATCTATCCCATATCTATCTCATATCTATCTATCTATCTATCTATCTATTTATTTATCTATCCATATCTATCTATCCAATCTAACTATCTATCTATCACATAACTATCTATCTCAAATCTAACTAACTTAAACTTTCTATCCCAGCATCTATTCTAACTAATCTATCTATCTATCCACCCTATCTATCTATGTATCCTATCTATCTATCTATCTAGCCCATACTATCTATCTATCTATTCTATCTATCTATATATCTATCCATAAAATCTATCTCTCTATCCATCCCATATCTCTCTCTATCTATCCATCCCATATCTCTATCTATCTATCTCCTATAAATCTAACAATCTATCTATCTATCCTACTATCCATACTATCTATCTACTATCTATCTATCCCCTATCTATCTATCTATCCCCATATATATCCTATCATACCTATCTATCTATCCTATCCCATATCTATCTATCTATCTATGCTACTATCCCATATCTACTATCTAATCATCCCAATCTATCTATCTATCTATCTATCCCATATCTATCTATCTATCTATCTATCTATCTATCTATCCCATATCTATCTATCTATCTATCTATCTATCTATCTATCTATCAATCCATCTATCCCATATCCTAATCTATCCTCTCATCCCATATCTATCGATCTATCTATCTATCGCATATCAATCTATCTATCCCATATCTATCTACTAATCCATATCTATCTATCTATCTATCCTATCTATCATCAATCTATCTAACATCTCTCTATCAAATATCTATCTAAATCTATCTAACTATCTCTCTATCTAACTATCTAACTATCTATCTATCTATCGATCTATCCCAAATCTAACTACTCTAATCGCCATATCTATATCTATCTATCTATCCCATATCTATCCATCCCAAATCTATCTAACTATCTATCTATCTATCTATCTATCTATCTATCTATCTATCTAATCTATCTATCTATATATTAGGAAATCGGACAATTTTCTACATGGTCCGATTACATAGTGGTGAGCATTCACTAATAAGCAGAGTGATTGACATGTGCAACCCGGACAGAAGCTAGACAGGCTGGGAGTGACGCAGTAAGGTCCTGGTAAGTTGTCACAGGTAGCTGGAGATGACTGCACCCACAGCTGCTGGAGGAGCCATAAGTAGCCAACACCACTCACCGGAGCCCCACATGCTGACTGCACCCACAGCTTCTGGAGGAGCCTTAGAGCCAATACCACCATCCAGGAGCCCCACATGCTGACTGCACCCAACAGCTTTGCTGGAGAGCCATAAAGCCAACACCACCAATCCATGAGCCCCACATCTGACTGCATCCCACAGCTACTGGAGGAGCCATTGGTCCCAACGCTAATCATTCCATGGGCCCCACATGCTGACTGCACCCACAGCTGCTGGAGGGGCCCAAAAAGCCAACAACCACCATCCAGGGCCCCACATGCTACTGCAACCTCACAAGCTGCTGGAGGGTTCATAAGAGCCAATCTCCCACCATCCCAGGGATCCTTCACATGCTTACTGCACACCCACCAGCTGCTGGAGAGCCCATAGAGGCAACACCACATCCAGGGGCCGCACAGGCTGACTGCAAACCCAAACAGCTGCTGGAGGATTCCATAGAGCCAACAGCCACCATCCAGGGCCCCCAACATGCTGACTGCACCCACAGCTTGCTAGGAGGGTTCATAGAGCCAACACCACCATCCTGGGGCTTCTTCCACATGCAGACAGCATCCACAGCTTCTAGCAAGGGGCCATAGAGCCAACACCACCATCCAGGGCCACAACATGCTGACGTGCACCAACAGCAGCTAGGAGGGTCATAGAGCCAACACCACCATCCAGGAGCCCCACATGCGACTGCAACCCACAAGCTGCTGAGGGGCCCATAGACCAAACAACACCAATACCATCCAGGAGCCTCCACCATGCTGACTGCACCCACCAGCTACTGGATGGTCCATATAGCCAACACCACCAACCTGGGCCCCTCATGCTGACTGCACCCACACTACTGGAGGTCCATAGAGCCAACACCACCATCCAGGGGCCCCACATGGAGTCTGCACCCATCAGCTGCTGAGGGTCCCATAGAGCCAACACCACCATCCAGGGCCACACATGATGACTGCACCCACAGCTGCTGGAGGGCCATAGAGCCAACACCACCCATCCAGGGGCCCCACATGCTGACTGCACCCACAGCTGCTGGAGGGCCATAGAGCCAACAACCACATCCGGGGGCCCACATGCTGACTCACCCACAGCGCGGGAGGGGCATAAGCCAAACAATCGGGGGGTCCACATTACTTTACTGCAAGGGAAAATCAAACCTTTTCTGGTAATGCAGTTTGGATAGCAGAGGTGCAATGAGATCCCTCTGCTCCTCCGGGGCCCCATACACAGTAGGGTTAACAGAGATGCAGGAATCCCTCGTTCGGGCCCCAAACATGTAGGTTACAAGGTAAGTGAAAATCCGCTACTTTCCGGCCCCATACACAGTAGGGTTAGCAGAGGTGAGTAACCCCGTCTGCTGGGGGCCCACCATAAACAGAAAGGGGTTCAGAGGGGGCAGTGAAATCGGTCCTGGGGGCCCCATACACAAAAGGGTTTAGCAGGGTGAGTTTTTCCTCGGGCCCCGGGGCCCCATAAACATTAGGGTTGGCAAGGTGCAGTGACCCCGCCCTGTTTCCGGGCCCCATCCACAGGGGGTTAGCAGGGGTTTTGCAGTGCCCACTTCGGTTTCCGGGGCCTTTTACAAAAGGGGGGTTAGCGGGTGCAGGGACACCCTTTGCCCGGGCCCCCCAATAAACATTGGGGTTTTAGCAGGGGGGCAGTGACATCCGTCCTCCAGGGCCCCAAAAACAGTGGGGTTAGCAGAGGTGCAGTGAATCTGTCTGCTGGGGGGGCCCATACAAGTGGGGTTAGAAAGGGGGGCCCAGTGTTTTTGTCTGTTTGGGGGCCCCATACACAGTGGGGTTAGCAGGGTGCAGTGACATCCTCTGCCCGGGGGGCCCAAATACACAGTGGGGAAAAAGAGAGGGGCGGTTTGACTTCTGTCTGCCCCGGGGCCCCATCCAAGTAGGGTTAGCAGGGGTTTGAAGTGACACCCGTCTGTTTCCGGGCCCCTTACAAAATTTGGGGGTTTGCAGAGGTGCAGGTAAATTTTCCTTTCTGCTCCGGGCCCTATACAAGTGGGGTTAGCAAAAGGTGCAGGGGCACCCCGTCTGCCCCCGGGGCCCCCCTTTACATTGGGGTTAGCAGGGGGAAAAAAGTACATCCCCCCTGCTCCAGGCCCCATACACAGTGGGAAGGTTTAGAAAGGGGCTTGTTTTCCGTCTGCCCGGGGGCCCCAAAAAAAATTTTTTCTCTGGGGTGTTAAAACACACATTGGTCGCCCTCGGGGTTTATTTTGGCTTGCCCTCCTCCCCTGTGTCTTCCGCCCCGCACCCCTTCGTAGCCCCCTTTTCCCCTTTCACATAAAGGGGGTTTGCGTGGGTGTCTGCTTTTTTCCACTCTTTTAAATTAAACATTGGCCCCGTTTCTTGTTTTTCCGATACTTTCCCCACAGCAAGCCGCCAATTTGGGTCACAAACCCAAAAATGGTCAGAAACACCAAAAACCTTGTGTCCGAAATTTGATAATAAATCCAAATTTGATAAATCATAACGGGAAACTGGGGCAGACACCCTATCAACCTTATAATACCCACCTAGGCAGCACATCACAAGGGACTTCCTTCATTGGCTAGGGACTGCTGACCTCAAAGTGGGAAGGGGGTCATAAAAGGGTGTTTTCCCCGGGTTTTAAAAACGGGTGGGAGGTGGATGGGGTTTTTGGGAAAAAGGAGTTTTATCATGTGTAAAGGACATGATTTTTTATTTTTTTTTAAGAGATAATACATTTGCCCAGAAACTCGTTTGTATCAGGAGGGCGATCAAACTACAAAATTTCATGAAACATTTCGGAGGTTCTTCAGGTGTCTCGTCGGTTTACTGCATGATACTCAACAATGCAATGCAAAGTCAGGACCATTCATTCAAGTGCTGCGCTCCTCATCAGATTATCTGCAACTTCCTCTTGGAGTATGGTTACACAGGGCAGATTCCATGCAGTTTTTTTAAGGCAATTGGTGGGTAAAAAAATTTAAAAATCTCTTCCACATGCACCAGAAAAAAATCGTGACATCTGCTTGGGAATTTACCCATGGTGCAGATTTTAAATCCACATGTCAATATACGCTCTAAATGCATTGCAAATCTGTTCCACTGAGACAAAATTGACAAATAAATGCATTGTTCAAGATTTTGTTGCAGAAAACTTGCAAATCTGTAGCAAAATCTGCCATTGTGGATTTTAACTCCTTGAAGGGGTTGTCTCACTACAAAGAGGAGCTTCCAACTTGTAGGGAACAGTAAATAAAGATTTTTACCAATTACATTACTTTGTTGATTTCGCTTTGTTGGGGGAGATAAGAGAGATTTTATCAGATCTGAGTGCACACAGGTTTCTCTGGTTACCGTCCTTCCTTCCTTTCTCTCTCTGCTGTTTGTCTTATCTGATAGCAGGGAGTGTCGTCACCTCAGCTCCGCACACAGGACACCGAAAGCTTGAGGACATAATGTGTTCTCTCTAAAAAACATATGAGATGAATGACTTACAGCTCTGAAGCTCTCTGCTCTATAGATAACGCCTCCTGCTCTCATTTCAGTGCAATTAGAAGAGCTGTGAATATGGAGCTGATATGCTAATCACTGCTATGGAACCACCCATAACATGACCAGGAAAAGACAAGGATGGATCTAAAGCTGCTTGTGGCCCTGAAACAGCGTGGTGAGACAACCCCTCTAATGACACAGCTGTCTTTGGATTCCCTGCCTTCCAAGAGCCATAACGTTTTAATTTTTCTGCATACACAGCAGTATGAGGGCTTCATTTTTTTTGCAGGAAAAGATGAACTTTTTTGGTACTGTTGACTGTCCCATATAATATAATGGAAAATGCCCCCAAAAATTCTTTGTGGAGTAGATTGTGGGGGAAAAAAAAAATGTGCAATTGTGTCATTTTTGTAGGGGTCTCATTTTTTATGGCGTTCACTGTCCTACTAGTGTACTTCAGTATATAGAATTTTCATTCACTACCTTTTACCATAGTCAGGGTATAATAGGTATACGTTCATGGCAGGCATGGAGGCCTTGACTAGGCACCCCACAATCACGTTACAGGGGACCCAGCTCAAGTTCAATTACTTAGAAGCCGCATTTGTGTTTACGCTGCCCTCTATATGGTTAAATGGCAGGGACCGGAGCTGGCTCCGATCTTGGCCATTAGCGACGGATGTCAGCTGTTACAGTCGGAGGCCACCATGTTTGCAGTGGGCTCAGCACATGGCCCACTCCATACCCCTTCAGCGCCTCCATCATGGGTACATTGTTCATTATACATTAAAGGGGTTTTGCCACCATGTAATGTTGACGTGGGAACCTCCAAAATGGGTATTTAATCACTTTTCTAAATATATGAGATTACAAAAAGTGAAGACTCTGAGAGCTACAGCACTTTCCAGTCTTTAAGGCACCAGGTAGAAAGTGCAGTCTATGAGGCTGTGTCTTGCTGTATTGAGAATCCACTGTTGTAAAGTTATTATTTGAGTTAAGTTTTGAGACACTCCCTTATTCATCGCTCTCTGCTCACCCCCTCCCTCTCTCCCCTGCAGCCTTCATGACTCAGCATGATTTGTTTATATTCTACTCCCGTGCTGATAAGAGGTAAGTTATTGGCTTCCTGGCAAATCCCCTTTAAGGGGTTAAAGCGATTGACGCTTTGAATGTGTTGCAGATTTGATACAGAAGTTTCCATTGATTTCCAAGAGTAATGCTCGGTTCACATCTGCGGCGGAGGTTTCGGTCGGTGAAAACAGAAGCCATGGGATCCATTTCACAACAGACACCCACAGCTATTAATTATAATGGGTCCATCGGGTGTCTGCCGTAGTGACCATCGTTTATAGCAAGACAGCCGGCTTGGATAGTGTCTTTGTCTTTCACAACCTCAATGTCCCTCTTATAGGCACTGGAGCTTGCAGAGCTGAAGTGTCAGTCACTGCTGTAGACCCGCCTACAGCCTGTTCAAGAAGTGGGAGCCTGAAGTTGTAGAACCACCCACAGCCTGAACAGGAAGTGGGAGCCTGAAGCTGTAGAACCACCCACATCCTGAACAGGAAGGGGGAGCCTGAAGCTGTGGAACCATTCACAGCCTGAACAAGAAGTGGAAGCCTGAAGCTGTAGAACCACCCATAGCCTAAACAGGAAGGGGGAGCCTGAAGCTGTAGAACCATCCACAGCCTGGACAGGAAGGGGGAGCCTGAAGCTGCAGAACCACCCACAGCCTGGACGGGAAGGGGGAGCCTGAAGCTGTAGAACCACCCACAGCCTGAACAGGAAATAGGGGGGCCTGAAGCTGTAGAACCATCCACAGCCTGAACAGGAAGGGGGGGCCTGAAGCTGTAGAACCGTCCACAGTCTGTTCAGGAAGGGGGGGCCTGAAGCTGTAGAACCATCCACAGCCTAAACAGGAAGTGGGAGCCTGAAGCTGCAGAACCACCCACAGCCTGGACGGGAAGGGGGAGCCTGAAGCTGTAGAACCACCCACAGCCTGAACAGGAAGGGGGGGGGCTGAAGTTGTAGAACCACCCACAGCCTCGAAATAGGAAGGGCGGGGCTGAAAGCTGTAGACAATCACAGACTGAACAGGAAGGGGGGGCCTGTAGATGTAGAACCATCACACGCTAACAGGAAGTGGGAGCCTGAAGCTGCAGAACCACCCAACATGACTGGACGGGAAGGGGAGCCTGAAGTGTTAAAACACCACAGCCCTGACAGAAGGGGGAGGTGTCTAAGTTGTTGTAGTAATCACCAACAGCCTGACAGGAAGGGGGGGCCTGAAGCTGTAGAACCATCCACAGCCTGAACAGGAAGGGGGGGCCTGAAGCTGTAGAACCACCCACAGCCTGGACAGGAAGGGGGGGCCTGAAGTTGTAGAACCACCCACAAGCCTGACCAGTCAGTGGGAGCCTGAAGCTGTAGAACTACCTCCAGCCTGAACAGGAAGTGGTTTGAACTGTATCCTGCCCCAGCCGAACGAAGGGGAGCCTGAAGCTGTAGAACCGCCACAGCCTGAACAGGAAATATTTAGCCTGAAGCTGGCTATAAAGAGTGGAAATAGCTAGATGGGACAACACCTTTAAAGTATTTTGGGGCAATTTCTCTAGTTTTTTTTTTTCTATTCCCCAAAAAAAATGCTACAAATGTTGTTACACCCACTGCGATACTGTGCATTTCCAAAACTTTTACCTTTATGCATTTTCAGGCTGGATTCACAAAAGGGGGAAATTTATTAATACAGGCAGTCCCCGGGTTTTAATACGTGAGGGATTTTGGGTTTGTTTTTATTTGAATTTGTAGTAAGTGGAAAGGGGTCTATTTATTAAATGCAATTCCTTTTTTTTAGTGTTGGATCGTGCAGGGAACAATTTTTAGATTTGTTTTGCTGCCTGTGCCCTTTTTTAGAAGATTTCACCTAACGTTCTGTATCTCATGTGCAGCTGTGGCATGCTGGCACTTGGTTATCATGGGGCGTGACTCAGTGTTGAATGTCAGCCACGCCCCATAAGTCTCCGTTTGTAGCTAGGGGACGTATGTAAGTCGGAACAATGTAAGTAGGGGACTGCCTGTATATGGAATTTTTTGCTAATTTGTGCACACATCTTATTTATCCAGGAATACGCACCTTTTTTGCATCTTTACGCTGCCCACACAATTTTTAGAAAAGTAAACATGGCTTAGTGAGAGAGTGGTCTCTGTATCCCTACATATTTACTATAATTTACTCAAGAAAATAACGGAAATTATAATGGAAATCTACACTCATTTATCCTTAAAAAGGTGTAGTCAATAAAACGTAACTTTTAATAAATACTCAATAAAAACACAAAGTGGTAGTGATGACTTACTAAACGCAACGTGGATACACCCAGGATAATGAAACGGTCATACAGCAAGATCGCAACGATACATTGTAGGGAAGGTGCCTTTAATACTGTTTGTCGCTCAGCTAGGAAAGGCATAGCTGAAATGTCAGTCACTGCTGTAGAACAGGAAATGGGAGACTTTTTGTAGAACCGCCCATAGCCTGAACAGGAAGCGTGAGCCTGAAGCTGTAGAACCGCCCACAGCCTGAACAGGAAGCGTGAGCCTGAATCTGTAGAACCGCCTACAAGGGCCTGAAACAGGAGAGCGGAGCCTGAAGCTGTAGAACCGCCCACAGCCTGAACAGGAAGCGGGAACCTGAAGCTGTAGAACCGCCCACAGCCTGCACAGGAAGTAAGAGCCTGAAGCTGTAGATCCGCCCACAGCCTGCACAGGAAGTAAGAGCCTGAACTGTAGAACCACCCACAGGCTGAACAGGAAGCGGGAACCTGAAGCTGTAAACCGCCACAGCCTGCACAGGAAGTAAGAGCCTGAAGCTGTAGATCCGCCCACAGCCTGCACAGGAAGTAAGAGCCTGAAGCTGTAGAACTGCCCACAGCCTGAACAGGAAGTAAGAGCCTGAAGCGGTAGCATCGCCCACGGCCTGAACAGGAAGTAAGAGCCTGAAGCTGTAGAACCGCCCACAGGCTGAACAGGAAGTAAGAGCCTGAAGCTGTAGAACCGCCCACAGGCTGAACCGGAAGTAAGAGCCTGAAGCTGTAGAACCACCCACAGCCTGCACAGGAAGTAAGAGCCTGAAGATGGCTGTGAAAAGCAGGCGCTGTGAAACAGCCAGATGAGAAAACTCCTTTAAGAATGGTGGCCATTGTTGGCCGTTTCTGAGACCACAACTTCAGAGCATGAGTCATACCCCAATTACTTCAGCCCCAGGCGCCTTAGCTCTCCCATGCTCCTTTAGTGGTGTTGCATGCTACACACCGCAGCCACTCACACGCGTGCCACTAGACCTCCTTCTTCAAGATGTGACTGTTAGAAGACCTACCCGGCCTTCAGGTCACCAATAGTATCTACCTGAGGGACGGAAAGTGAGGAGAATTCTTCTGAACAGGGGCACAAACTGCTAACCCACCAATGCAGCAGTGTTAACCCTTCCCTGTACTATCCAAAACCAAAATAAAATTTGGGCTCCAATTACACTTAAAAAAATGTACCTGTTCCAACTCACATACAAATTCAATTTAGGAACAAACTTGTTCTTGTTTGTAAACCCAGGACTCTCTGTACAGATCTATGGGAACATACACTGGCAACATTGTATCAAAGAACAAAGGAACGATGACGGATCTAATATAGAGAGGAGTGAACAGAGCCCGGGGCAAGGCAAGTGGCGCCCCAGCTGGGTGAAATGAGAAGATGGTGCCACTTTGTTTCCTTTGGAGGTGCAGTATATAGGACACTTTATCCTTATTCGGCGGTCACTACCATTCCAGACCCATTTTCTGAAACTACTTACTTTTTTAGTTTTCCGTTTATGAACCAGGAGTTGTTCATTGGTTCCATTTTCAGATACTCGTGGCTTTTTTTTATCACTTTTTATTCCAATTTTTGGGAAAGCGCAAAAACACACAATTTTGGCGCTCACCATGTGGGATATATAAGATTACATATTAGAAGATCCAACTTTTATGTTACGATCCGGCGGTGTCACTAAGCATTGACCCATCGATCATTGTATATGACGGATCCCCTGGGCCCCTGCAAGCGTAGATGGTGCAACTCGCAGAGGTAGCCGAAGTGCATGACACGACAGCCGGTGCTGGAGCGGACAACAGGACACCAAAGGTGTAGACGGATAGCGCTGTCACTTGGTACAGCCACAGGTAAGAACAGGTATATAGCAAACTGGTACAGTGGCAGGAGGTCAGCAGATAGTGCTATGGTAGCATACAGGTAAGACAGGCAAACCAGCAGCAATACAGCAGCCAGAGGGTCAAGCTCTATGGGGCAAACATTACACCGAACTGACACTGGAGCAAGGGCAGGAAGTTCCTCTGATAGCCAGGGGTCACAGGTCAAGAGGTACGCAATTGGGACACTGTCCCTTTAAATACAATGCAGTGCCACGCACGCCGTTAGAGGGTGCACATGTGCGCTTAGGACACCAGGTAGCCGGAGGAAACAACATGGACTCGGACCTGCCGATGGGCACCGCCGCCGGGAACGTGGAACAGACAGGAGCCGGGACTGGTAAGTTACGAACAGGGGCCGCAGCAGCAGAGGCACGGGCATGATTGCAGTCCAAGACAGCAGTCGCAGTGTGCACCGTGACAATTTTATTATAGTTTTTTTATTTGTAAAATAGGGAAAAGGAATATTTTACTTTTTATTTTACTTTTTAAAAAAAAATGTACTTGAATTTTAGTCCCTCCAGGATACTTGATCAGTAGGAGGTGCAAAGACTTGTACACTGTTCTGCAACACTAATGTATAACAGAATAGTGTGCAGATAAAGTTCTCCTATTACACCCTGCCTTAGGGGCAGTAAGATGGCATCGTGGGGATCCTCATAAAGGGCTGTTCACACGGCTTATTTTGGGCATGGATTGCAGCCGTATTGTGCGGTGTACTGCGCTGCAGTATGTCTGGAATCCGTCCCAGCCATTACGGTAATCCACAGATCTCATAGAGAACTATGGATTCCGTCTCTCCTCCCCGGGCGGGGAGAAAGGGACATGTTCATTATCCCGGCGGGATAGGCGCCCGAGATAATGAAAGTCTATGGGGCCGGCGAGCAGCGCCCCCGCCCCTTACTCAAGCCGTAATTGCGGGCGAAATCCGTCCCGCAATTACGGCTTGAATAAGCCGTGTGAACCGGCCCTTAGGCTATGTTCACACGGCTTAATTGTGGGACGTATTTCGCCCGAAATTACACCGTGTGGACGGGGGCGGGGGGAGAGGGGGTCTGCAGCCCGCCGGCCCCATAGACATTCATTATTCTCGGCATGTATACGCCGTAAATAAGTGACATGTTACTTCTCTCCCCGCTCGCTGTATTATCCGAGCGGAGAGAGGAGACATAATCCATAGTTCTCTGAGAATGTGGATTACCGTAATGACTGGGACATATCTCGCCCAGTATTTAGCACAGTACAGCACGAAATACGGGGCGAGATACATCCCAAAATAAGCTGCGTGAACATAGCCTTAATCAGCGCTTGCTGTGTATGGACCTGCATCACCTTACAGAGGTAGACGCCCTATGGCTACCTGTCATACTGGCCCTGGGTGTAACTAGACCCTGAATCTGTTTGCAGCATCCATGGTGATTGTGAGCTCTATCTGAATCTGACCTGATCCTCTCAAATCAAAGCCAACAGGAGTTTCCCATAGGTGTTGTAGAGGTCTGTGCTGAGGCTGTGTACCTGTGCAGAGGCTCTAGATGAAGAGCGCTACCTGAAACCCGACACACAGTGAAAAGTGCATGGATTTCCTGCTCTCGAGGAGTCTGCAGATTACGCCGCCTCAAGAGATCAAGTCCATTGTAAAAGCAGCACTGAATAGTCCAAATTACATTAACGCCTACAGTCCTCAACTACAGCATTATTATATTACAAGGAAATTACCAATTATGAGGCTGTAAGGAAACTCTGCGTGTTAAGCCCCATTCACATCTCGTTTTTGCACCTGTTTGTGGTATCAAGATACTTCATTTATTGATTTTATTTAATTTATTTATTTTATTAACTTATTTGGTGCTTACATATTCCACAGCGCTGTACACTCACATTGGTCCCTTTACCCATAGGGGCTCGCAGTCTAAAGTGTGGAAACACAGGAAGAACATACAAGCTTCTTGCAGATGTCCTTGATGGGACGTAAACCCCAGAGCTGCAAGGCAACAGTGCTAACCACTGAGCCACCGTGCAGCATTCTGCTAACCACTGAGCCACCATGCAACATTCTGCTAACCACTGAGCCACCGTGCTAACCACTTAGCCACTGTGCTCACCACTGAGCCAACGTGCAGCATTCTGCTAACCACTGAGCCACCATGCAACATTCTGCTAACCACTGAGCCACCATGCTACATTCTGCTAACCACTGAGCCACCATGCTAACCACTGAGCCACTGTGCTCACCACTGAGCCAACGTGCAGCACTATGCTAACCACTGACCTACTATGCTGCACAGTGCAAACCATTGAGCCACCGTGCTACATACAGTGTGCTAACCACTGAGCCACCATGCTGCGCTGTGCTAACCAGTTAGACAACATAATGCCATAATACTATAATTATATAGCCCAACGGATCCCACAATGGGGCCATAGACTAAGCCACAGAGCCACTATGCTACACCGTGCTAACCACTGAGCCACCATGCTGCACTGTGCAAATCACTCAGCCACCGAAAAAACATACCCAAACACCTATCTAAAACATGCTGTGTGAACATACCCTAACACTTCCAAGGCGCAAAAGTGTGGTCTTATTACAATCAATGCACCTTTGTTTTGGCAGTATTGGAATAAGGTGGCATGGGCGTCCCCTGCTCTGAAGACAACTGAGCTCCTGCTCAAATGGCCCAGACTGGAGAAACCTCCAATCCAAGTCATTTAATCCTTAGATGCCGCAGCTAAATGTACTCTAAGCGTACACCATAAACGTGGTGTGTACCTCGCTTTCACGCCAACTTTTAGACAACAGTAAATGTGGAGCAGTGTGCATAAACAATGGGTTAACTACGGAATTGGGTTGTGTAAAGGAGTCTATAAATCTCACCTGAAACACCTCCTGGTAACATCCACCATTGCAGTGTGCAGCTCCACCAACACGGGTCATGCCAAGGGCCTCCAGGCTCCTGACAGGGGGGAAGACTTGACCTGCGAGGCCGCCGAAAATAAGAAAAACTTTGCATCGAGAGCAGGTGTTTTGTTATTCAGGCTTCTGGTAGGCAGTGTGTGCTATTTCCATCTGTAAAAATGTCTCTCTCTATATGTATATTGTTAGGCCCCTTCACACTACTGTTTAACACTTCTAGCGTTTTTGGTAAAGAAAAAGAAAAATTTGGGGGACTTAATGCAAATTTTGTAAGTTTTTATTTTTATTTTTTTGTTTGCCAAAAACAAACAACAACAACAACTTAGCACAGCAGGCTGAACTGGATGGACGCCTCGTCTTTTTTCAGCCTTACAAACTATGAAACTATGAAAAAGCGTATCTTGCTACATGCATTGTTTTCAAACACCTATCAAAAAACCAGGGCTATATACCACATCTATCCTGGGTAAAACTTGGAACATATAGCAAGAAACACCTATCAAAGAAAGTTCTACCAACTACAAAAAAAGTAGGGCGCGTGTCCTACATTCCTCCATCGGCCCAGTTTGGGATGCTTATTCCTCCACAACGTCTCTTATTCAAGGTCGGGTATATACGATCTATTCATTGTTGCCATATGGCCTTAATGATGTATTCATAGTTACCAGTGTGGGGTTACCCACCTTTAATATTTGACTTTATTTCACGTAGATGGTTGGCTGTAGGTCATGCTATTTGTGTAGTTCCAGTGTCAGCTTTTTAATTCTTTTATTGATGTTTGTACTTGTTGCATTTTGGTAATTTTTCAATAAAATTTATTACTTTTTTTTTGTAGTTGGTAGAACTTTCTTTGATAGGTGTTTCTTACATGCATTGTTTTCCCACATCAAAAGTCATGTGAGTCATCATCTGAATTGCAATGTGGAAGAATATGGCAAAGAAAAGCATCCAAACTGTGAGATACACATGCAAATGTGTTTTGTGGGGGTTTTTTTGGTGCCAAAAAAAATCCCAATGAAATTTGAGAATAAAACTGGCAGAAATTGTCTGGGGAAAAAAACAAAAAACCTCTACACCGACAGAACGGTCAAACTCGTTATACCAAGGGCCACTCTGGCGTTCTGGTTGCCCTCAAAGAGCCTTTGGCGGGTGGGTACGCTGCCTGGTTGGGACGGTCCGAGCTGTGCCACCGCCCTTGAGTTGCTGAACGGAGTGGTGTGGGGATGTGCGCCAGAGCTCTAAATCCAAGATGGCGTCTGCTCCCGGTGCCGCTGGTGGCTGCATCATTCTGGGGAAAGCGGATACAAAGACACAGAGGGCTTTCAGTTGATACATGTAACCTATAAAGTTCTGCTGCCAACCAAAAGAAGTAAAAACCTCAGTAGTTGCTTCACATTTACTTATTGATTTCTAGCTAGTATCTGGCCACTGCAGGTTTTGCAAGCAGAAAACTTGAAAAAAATACATTTTTTTTTTATGTATTTTTTTTCCCCCTAAGGCCGTGTTCACACGGCTTATTCCCGACGGATTTGTGAGCCGTATTGAGCTCACAAATCCGCCGTGAATAAGGGGCGGGGCGGGGGGCGGGGCCGGAGCGCGGCGGGGGCGCCGCTCCCGGCCCCATAGACAATGCATTGTTTACGGCGTGTACGCGCCGTAAATGTGCATGTCAGTTTCTCCCCGCCCGGCGGATTCGCCGAGCGTGTAGGAGCGACGGAATCCACTGTTCTCTGAGAGCAGTGGATTACCGTAATGACAGGGACGGATTGGCGCCGTACTGAAGCGCAAATCCGGCGCGGAGTACGGCGCCAATCCGTGCCCAAATAAGCCGTGTGAACGAGGCCTTAAACCGCTATCGTTTTTAAATATCCTGCAGTTTTCACTTTTACCACCCGGACCTAATAGTCCAACGCTTTCTGTTCTGTAGAAAAAGCTTCTCCGCAGTCTCCTTGTTATCCGCGCAGGCAGGCTTACACTGAAAGGTGACGCCAATGTGCAGGGTCCTACAACATTCGGGGCTAGGGCCTCTGTGTTGCGTCACATCTTGTTACATTTTTCACCCCGCATTGTGAACTGCAGCATGTATTTATACAGAGGAAAACGTGTGTTCCTGTCACTTTTTCTTTGTGTATTCCAGATACAGTCCATTCCCTCAGCAGCATGATGTATAATGAAAATTATTGCTGACAAATTTGCTCTTTCAGAAGCTCTGATCTTTGTATGATAGTTTAATACCTTACAAATAACATCAGTTACCAAATAATACACCTATACATGGAGCAAATATACCACACATATGTTACTATAGAAAATACCACAATATCAAGACCCAATAATACTACTTAAGGACCAAATAATACTGCCAGACCGTGACCAACTGCGACTACCATAAGTAATTACCAGTCATACAGAGGCTTTGTTCACATATGTGATTATACTGCAGCTACATGTAGTGACTCACAGGTGACCTCTTCTCTGATGGGAGTCATTCACTCTACTTTCTCGTCTCCATCTGGCCCAGACCGCCATGATTTCTCTCTACAAAAGTTACCTGTTACAATTCTCACTTTTCCAGCACCTTTTGGAGTGAGGGAGGGGGGGGGGGGAGAGGAGGTTTATACCTCCCTACCAAATAGGGAAGCACGATGTCCCATCCCCCACAGTAACCAGCTTTCCCATGATAGGAAAGCAGGTACCAGCTGAGGGGGAAAGGGAGTCACCCATCTTTGGTATATATGCCCCCCGTATATAATTTATATATTCCCAACAGTATGGAGGTAGGTATATAGGTCCAATTAGTAGGTAGGCATATAGCTTCCTCTCAAAGTAGGTGGGTATACATGACAGCCCAGTAAGTAGGTAGATATACAGGTCCCCCAGTTAAGAAGATATATAGGGACCCCTGTTAGTAGGTAGATATATAGGCATTTTCAGTAGCTAAGAAGGTACATAGGGTCCTGCAATATGTAGGTAAATAGGTCCCCAGTAAGTAGATGGGTATATAGCTTCTACCATAGGTATATAGGGTCAAGTAGGTGATAGTTTATAGGTCCTCTTAGTAATATAGATCACCTGTTAGTGGTCAAGCATGTATATAGGGCCTCCAAGTAAGTTTGAAGGTGGTTATGGGGCCTCACGGTAGATTGGTGGGTATATTACCCACCCATAAGTTGGCACGTATATAGGGCATGTCCAGCAGGTTGGTAGCTATATAGGCCCCTCAATAGGTCAGTCTATTCTGGCTTTGGCTTGAAAGGGTGAAATAGACGTGTTCTCTCCATTGCAAGCTGAGCGTAGAAATCCGTATGCGCAGTTTCTTGGTAGCGCAGGCGTAAGCTGCTATAGTAAAGGTCTGTTCACAGCAGATCTGTTGCAGAAACTTGTGTGATTTGTCCCGTTGCTCTGAATAGGGCTTGTAGAAATCATGTACCTGCCACAGAAACAACCCCAGTTAGTTAAATGGAAGGGTTTTCAGCCATAAAAAAAGTCAGCAGAAAAAAACCCTGCTGCATGTGAATTCACAGTAAACTTCCCTTTAGCAATCTACACACCCTGCAACACCGCAGAGGGAGGTGATAACAGGGGCGCCCAAAATGCACCTGTTACACTTGTATAACACTGGCCTAAGGGCTGATTCACATGCTGTGATTTTTGTGAAATATGTGTATAACCACACACAGGTCAGATATGAGACGTGAACGCAGCCTTGGGGCTTGTGAACATGACTGGATTAGACAGTGTTCAGACGTAGCAGATTTTCAGGACCAATTGATCTGCGCTAAATTCAATTGATTGTTTATAAAAATTAATTTAACCAGTTAATGACTTGACTGCTTGTACCCCCTTCCCGATTCTGGTTTCCCCTGTAATGGGGGCTGACATATTACATATACAGGGGAAATACAGCCCCCTGAAATCACTGACCTGGATCTAATAAGACCCAGCAGCTCCTGCAGTTACTGCGCCCCGGCAGTCACATGATCACCGGTGCTCGGAGTAGGTAACTGCCAGGCTTAAAGGGGTTGTCTCACTACATTAATTCATCTCACCTCAGTCCTGTTTTCTTGTTTTCACTTTTAATTCAGGGGCGTGTTTACTGGCTTCTACTAGACTGCAGTAGAAGCCAGGTCTGTAGCTATAGCGACCGGCACTGGCAGCCTATCAGGATAGATCAAACAGGTCTGTAGCTATAGCGACCAGCGCTGGCAGCCTATCGGGAGAGATCAAACAGGTCTGTAGCTATAGCGACCAGCGCTGGCAGCCTATCAGGAGAGATCAAACAGGTCTGTAGCTATAACAACCAGTGCTGGCAGCCTATCAGGAGAGATTGAACAGGTCTGTAGCTATAGTGACCTGAGGAGCTGATGCAGCCCATGCAAGAGGGGATATCTAGGAATAGGTAGGACACTGATAATAGACACATTTTGCAAACTGACTTGTTTTTGCAAGATCTTTAACATAAAAAGCAGCAATCCCTGTAGTGAGACAACACCTTTAATGATGGTCTGTGTAAATAGAGCTCATAGTGCTGTATACACAGCAATCATGAAGGCAGGGACAGTAAGATTCTGTCCCTGCCTTCCCAGGAGAGCACGGGACAACACCAACAGCCGATTCTCTTCTTGCACAATTTTTTCTAAAACGCACAGCATTAATGTTGACTGCGCAGACTGATGTCAAATAGTTAAATATGACATCTGAAGTTCTTGTCAAAAAAATCCAGCTTTGCCATAAATATTATGGATTAGGATTTCATGTAGATTGTCCTTGGATTTACCAATCTGAACAAAAACATTACGGGGTCCCATTCTCAGTGTGTGCAGGGTCCTTTAAAATGGTTGTCTCACTACAAAGATTGCCTTTGTAATATGTCCATTAACAGTGTCCTACCTATTCCTAGATATCTCCTCTTGTATGGGCTGCACCAGCTCCTCAGGTCGCTATAGCTACAGACCTGTTCAATCTTTCCTGATAGGATATCAACGTTGGTCGCTATAGTTACAGACCTGGTGTCCTCAGCAGCTCACCATTTCAGGCCAGTAGAAACCAATAAACATGCCTCTGAATTCAAAAATGAAACCGAGAAAATAAGTCTCTCGGAGGATGAATCAATGTAGTGAGACAACCCCTTTAACACTCATGCAAAGCAGAGTAGCCAGAACCTGAACAGAGCTCCCAACCGTCCAGGATTTGAGATTCTGTTGTAGGAGGTCTGCCATGTTCCTCTGGAGCCCCCCCACTAACCACTTGCTATAGATTTGCTGCCAGTTAGAATTTGTCAGCAGGGATTTCCCTTCACCGCATATAAGGCCGCTCCGGTGCCCCCCTCCCACCTCCACTGTCAGGCAACTCTTCGTGGCACAGAGGACGCACCTATGGGCACAGAAGCGCCACCAGGAGCTGCAAACCCAGTGTCCTAAACATCAATGATCTCCGGAAGCTACTGCTTGGTACACACCTTGGGGTATCAAGATCTCAATGACCTATTTTTTTTGGGTGGGACACAAGTCAAAGGAGCTACTGCAATTGTTTCAGGTGCACAATACCTTTAACCCATAGTTGCCAACTTTTGAAAATGAAAAAGCAGGAGACAATAGTGGGCGGCGCGCGGCAAAAATTTGCATGGCCACGCCCATCTTGACGGTATGCCATGCCCCTTCAAAAAGCCACACCTACTCCACAATGGCTTTGGAAGAAAGCCAGGTAGATGCCCTTCTAGCCAGGTAGTAGCCCCCATAACCAGGTAGTGCCCCTTACAGGCAGGTAGATGCCTCCTTGTAGCCAAATAGATGCCCTCTCTGTAGCCAGGTAGAGCCAAATTTGTAGCCAGGTAGATGCACCCCTTTGTTACCAGGTAGATGCCCCCCTTTGTTAGCCAGGTAGATGTTCCCTTTGTTAGCCAGGTAGATGCCCCCTTTGTTAGCCAGGTAGATGCTCCCCTTTGTTAGCCAGGTAGATGGTCCCCTTTGTTAGCCAGGTAGATGCCCCCCTTTGTTTGCCAGGTAGATGCCCCCTTTGTTAGCCAGGTAGATGCCCCCTTTGTTAGCCAGGTAGATGCCCCCCATTGTTAGCCAGGTAGTGCCCCCCATTGTTTGCCAGGTAGTGCCCCCCATTGTTAGTCAGGTAGTGCCCCCCATTGTTCGCCAGGTAGTGCCCACTCTGTTGCCAGGTAGTCCCCCCATTGCTTTCCAGGTAGTGCCCCCTCTGTTGCCAGGTAGATGCCCCCATTGTTTGCCAGGTAGATGCTCCCTCTGTAGCCAGGTAGTACCCCCTTTAGCCAGGTAGTGCCCCCATCGTTAGCCAGGTAGTGCCCCCATCGTTAGCCAGGTAGTGCCCCCATCGTTAGCCAGGTAGTGCCCCCATCGTTAGCCAGGTAGTGCCCCCATCGTTTGCCAGGTAGGTGCCCCCATCGTTTGCCAGGTAGGTGCCCCCATCGTTTGCCAGGTAGGTGCCCCCATCGTTTGCCAGGTGATGCCCCCATGCCCCATTGTTAGCCAGGTAGTGCCTCCATTGTTGCCAGGTAGACCTATTGTAGCCAGGTAGTACCCCCTTTAGTAGCCAGGTAGTACCCCCTTTAGTAGCCAGGTAGTACCCCCTTTAGTACCCAGGTAGTGCTCCCTCTGTTGCCAGGTAGTGCCCCCATTGTTAGCCAGGTAGTGGCCCCTCTGTTGCCAGGTATTGCCCCCATTGTAGCCAGGTAGACCCCCATTGTAGCCAGACAGTGCCCCCCTAAAACTAATAAAAATAAAATAATAAATCCACTTACCTGACCAGGCTCCTGCAGAGCGGCCCGCTCCTGGACATCTCCTCGGCAGTGTCACAGGGGAAGTGAGTGCAGCCGCGCGTCACTTTCTCTGTGACGCTGACATGTGTGTACGGCGCACAGCGGCGCCGTACATACAGGGGGAGGAGGGGAACGATCCCTTCTGCCTCCTCCCTGCTCAGCGAGGTTCCGGGCGGGTGAAGCGGGCGCAGCGCCCGCTTCATCCGCCTGTGGGAACGGACCGGCGGCGCCCGAGTAGCGCACCAGCGCTACTCCGGCGCCGCGGTGCTTTAAAAGGACCCCCGCCGCCTGCTGGCGGCGGGAGGAATGCCAACTCCCCCGGGAGGACGGGAGGGGACCCCAATAGCGGGACCCCCCCGCCAAAAACGGGAGAGTTGGCATGTATGCTTTAACCCCTTCATGCACAGAGTCATAAAGTTATGCAGGGGTGTAATGGGAGTGTGAAGCGGGCTCCCTCGCTGAACTCGCCCCATATGCAGAGAGTGCTGGCAGTTGGATACAGCTGACACCTCCCGCTAAAAGCAGGGAACTGTGCTTCCCATGGTTTCTCTCCCTCATTAGCACCCCTGCCATGAGATCATAGGGTGCTGAGTGGTTGCCATGGCAGCTGGAAGTCTAATGAAGGCTTCCATAGCTGCCATGGAACTGCTCCCATTACTTCATGAAGTGTTATCTTCATACACCCTTCTGCATTTTATACATATATTGGTATTACAAGTCCTAGCTATTGAAATAGAAGATAATTTTTCCCATAAGTTTAACACTGTAGAAGGATAAAAAAATTCCCGGTACCAAAACTGCAATTTTTGGACATCTTATATCCCCCCAAAAATTGTAGTAAAATGTAATTAAGAAACATGTATCCTAAAATGATACCAATAACTACTGTACGCTCCAGCCTGCAAACAATGGACCTTACACGGGTCCATCGGTTTTAATGACCGCCCGCCAACGTTTGATGTTGTGTGGTGCAGCGAAGTCGTTTGACATTGCTGCAGACATAGGTGTTTTGCGGCTCCCAGTGCCGCAGCTGTGCTGAGGACAAGGCTATACTACTACCTCTGCTCCCCGCCGTTTAACCCTTTGATTGCCGCGGTTTGTGATCACAGCATAATCAAAGGGTTTCCCTGCTCTGTCGGGGGATCGAGACTCTGGTGACCCGACAGAGCCCAGGAGACGGATGCACAGGCAGCCCTGGAGACCTAGAGTAGCCCCAGAGCTGTTTTGTGCAGGAAGCAAGCAATCAGGGCAGACTGTGTGCTCCCCTGACTGCTGCCTGTGTCAAACCGACACAGATTATAATGTATTAGCATATATGAATATGCAAATACATAACTAAGTGTAAAAAAAAATAAAAAAAAATGTTAAAGTTCTCCTTTAATGGTATTAAAAAAAAAGTAAACATAGTAGAAAAAGAATAAAATTAAAATAAATATTGAATAAAAAATAATTGTGCCTACATTACACACAAACAGCGTCACATATTATTAAAGGTATCCACCCGACCGTAATAACCTGTAGAATTGATCTAACAAGTTAGTGTGACGTGTGAATGGTGTAAAAGAAATAAAAAAAAGAAAAAAAATTCTGCAATCATTTATAAGTTAATTATTCCCCTAAAAAGTACAACTTGTCCTGAATAAAACGAGGCTTCATACAACTGTGTCACTGAAAAAATAAAAAGTTTTGACTGTTGAAACGCAAGGAGGCAAAAATAAAAATTATGCTGGTTATGAAGGACTTTTCAGGCGTTCGACTTAAGAGTATGTTCACACGGCTTAGTTTGGGGCGTATTTCGCGGCGTACTGCGCTTAATACGTGGGAAAATGTGCCCCACAATTACGGTAATCCACAGTTCTCAAAGAGAACTATGGATTACGCCTCCTCTCCCTGCTCGTACACTACGATCGGATTGTACGCGCGGGAGAAAAGTGACATGTCAGTTGCTAGCGGTGAATATGCGCCACGAGTAATGTATGTCAATGGGGCCAGAGGGCTGCCGGCCTCCCCGTGCTTTGGGAATACGCACTGATCAGCGCGACTCCCAAAGCACCCAGCGTAATTGCAGCGCGTACTGTACACGTCGCAATTATGCTGTGTGAACATACCCTAAAGAGTTAAAAGAAAAAAATAAAATCGCTGCAGCGCAAATTTTTTAAGAGAACAAGGTGTTTTGTTTGTTTTTTTTAGTATCAAAATGCTACAAATTTGGTTTTATACAGTGAACTCCGTAACTGCGAAACCCCCAGAAAAATTGGCACAACTGAATGAATTTTATTTATTTTTTTTTATGTTCATCCCTGCATAGAATTTTTTTGGGATTTCCCAGTACATTATATAGTACGATCAATGGTGCCATGAAAAAGTACATGTTGTCCATAGAAAAAAATAAAAAAAAGCCCTCTTATGACTATGGAAATGGGGGAAAAAACGAGTTGTGGCTCTCAGAAGGTGGGGAGGAAAAAACTAAAGTCAAAACTAGCTGCGTCATTGAGGGATTAAAATGGCGGCCAGAGAATTTATGGGACCATCCAATGTAAACAAACTCGGATGGGAAGGGCAGGGGTTTCCATAGCAACCAATCCAGGAAGTACTTTCGTTTGTTCATTCTGGGCCACAGCAACCAATCGGATGACATCTTCTAACCTATGTGCTGCTTTTGCAAACTGAAAGCTGAATTCTGATTGGTTGCCATGGGCAACTGCTCATTTCTTGCACGGCCTGGTTCTTCATTAAGCTTCATGGGACAGATTTATCATGTTTGTTGGCATCAAACATGGTTATAACTGTAGCAGCTGCTAGGGGGGGGCCGAGGGTTATATGATAGAGAGGAGCTGAGCTCTGTGATATATAGGGTTATATGATAGAGAGGAGCTGAGCTCTGTGATATATAGGTTTATATGATAGAGGGAGAGGAGCTGAGATCTGTGATATATAGGGTTGTATTATAGAGGAGAGGAGCTGAGCTCTGTTATATATAGGGTTGTATTATAGAGAAGAGGAGCTGAGCTCTGTGATATATAGGGTTATATGATAGAGAAGCTGAGCTCTGTGATATATAGGGTTAAAAGATAGAGGGAGAGGAGCTGAGCTCTGTGATAAATAGGTTTATATTATAGAGGAAGGAGCTGAGCTTCTTTTTTATATATAGGGTTGTATTATAGAGAAGAGGAGCTGAGCTCTGTGATATATAGGGTTATATGATAGAGGGAGAGGAGCTGAGCTCTGTTATATATAGGGTTGTATTATAGAGAAGAGGAGCTGAGCTCTGTGATATACAGGGTTGTATTATAGAGGAGAGGAGCTGAGCTCTGTGATATATAGGGTTATATGATGGAGCAGAGGAGCTGAGCTCTGATATATAGGTTATATGATGGAGCAGGGGAACTGAGCTCTGTGTATATAGGGTTATATGATGAAGCAAGGAGCTGAGCTCTGATATATAGGGTTATATGATGGAGCGAGGAGCTGAGCCCCTGAAAATATATTTTTATATGATGGAGCAGAGGAGTTGAGCTCTGATATATAGGGTTATATGATGGAGCAGAGGAGCTGAGCTCTGTGATATATAGGGTTATATGATGGAGCAGAGGAGCTGAGCTCTGTGATATATAGGGTTATATTATAGAGGAGCTGAGCTCTGTGATATATAGGGTTATATGCAGGGGTATCGCTAGGCTGTTTTATTCGGGGCTCGGGCCCCGAATAAAACCCCATGTGCCCCGAACCTCCCGGACTCCAGGCCGCTGCCATGGGCCTGGAGCACCGACTGGCCCTGCCACCCTTCAGCTGCATGTGCGTCCGCTGGACACATACCGCCGAGGGCTTCTGCGGAGCAGAGAGCGAGTGCTCCCTGCCCCGCAGACAGTGTCGAACCGTCTCTGGGTCCGACACAGCGGGGCCGCGGGTCCTCATTCCCACTGAGACCCGCCGCGGCCCGTGCTGCTCAGCTGGCAGCGCGCGATGTAATGACCTCATCACGCCGCTGCCTGTCCTCGGGCGCACAGCGCGTCACAGGCTGTGCGCACCGAGGAGCTGCGGGAGGAGGCGGGCTGAAGAGGACGAGCAAGCGCGCTCCCCGGGGATGCTAAGGTGAGTATTAATGTTTTTGTTTTTATAGCGTTTTACCTGCCTCGGTGCCCCTATATACTGCCTGTGGCCCCATATATACTGCCTGTGGCCCCATATATACTGCCTGTGGCCCCCTATACCTGCCTCAGTGCCCCCCTATACCTGCCTGTGGCCCCCTATACCTGCCTGTGACCCTATATTACTGTCTGAGCCCCTATATACATATACCTGCTTGAGAGTGCCCCTATACCTATATACCTGCCTAAGTGACCCTATATTTATATACCTGCCTAATTGAGGGGACCTATACACCTACCTAACTGAAGGGACTTATATACCTAAAATTTAAAGGGAAAGTTGCGGAATGTGAG
>JAODAL010053193.1:0-25461 GCA_025379985.1 Phyllomedusa bahiana | reverse complement strand
GAGGTGTGCGTGGTACAGAATCGTAAGGCAGGCTCGTAGTCGGGGACAGGTAGAACGGTCAGGGCAGGCAGCTAGATTCGTGGTTGAGGGACGGCGGCAGAAGGTACGGTACACGGTATAATACTAGACACTATGGAACACTTCCTCTCAAGGCACAGGGCACTATCGATTCGGCAAGGCAGTAAGGAAGGGGCAGGACTTAAAAATGCTCAGCGCCACGTGAAACCAATCAACGGCAAAATGTCACTTTAAATTCAGCTGCAGCGCCGCACGTGCCCGCTAGGGGGCGATTGCGCGTCCGCCAAGCAGCAGAGTCACACGCCCGAAGCACAGCAGGAACGCGGCAAGGTAAGTGAAGGGAGCTGCGAGCACGCCTACAGCCTGAGGGTCGGGTTGCGGCGCTGCTCGCAGCGAGAGACGCCGCTGGGGTGCAGCTGTGCTTGCGACCCATCACGGGGGTCGCATGGACACCCGTGACAGTACCCCCCCCCCCCCTTTGGCCTCCTCATCTTTCTAGTCTTCTGAAACCTCTTCAGAAGGGACCGGTCGAGGTTATTTTCCTCTGGCTCCCAAGATCTCTACTCTGGCCCTAACACACTCCAGTCAACCAAGAAAAATCATCCCCCCCTAACCGTCCTCATGGCCAAGATCTCCTTTACAGTAAAAACATTGGTGGAGTCAGCTATGGGAGATGGAGGAGCCACTGACCATGAGAACCGATTAAGGATGACCGGTTTCAGCAGGGAGACGTGGAAGGAGTTTGGGATGTGCATAGTGGGCGGGAGACGGAGTTTGTAGGCTACAGGATTGATGCGCCTCAGGACTTCAAAGGGACCTAGAAACCGGGGACCAAGTTTAAGGCTAGGAATTTTGAGGCAGACATAACGGGCAGACAACCATCTCCTGGGGCAAAGGACTGAGGGGGTCTCCTTTTTTGTCTGCCTGAACCTTCATGCAAGCAGAGGCCTGGAGCAGCGATTGACGTGTCTTGTCCCATATGACAGATAAATCATGGACGAGACTGTCTACCGCAGGAACATCGGAGGAGGCAGAGGGTAGCGGAAGGGGCGGACGAGGGTGCCAACCAAAGACCACGAAAAATGGGGATGCTCCGGCAGAATTTGACTCCAGAGAATTATAAGAAAATTCGGCCCATGGCAACAAACTGGACCAGTCGTCGTGTCGAGCAGACATGAAATGGCAGAGATAGGTACCCAAGACCTGATTTACCCTCTCCACTTACCAGCAGAGGGAGGTAAGTCGGTGATAAAGTCCATAGCGATGTGCATCCCGGACTGCAAGAATGCAGAGGTTGCACCCCCCGCCGGCGGGGTCAGGAGTTAATTCGACACGGGTGGTAAAAGTTTCCTCGAATTCCTTTCGCCCTTGGTCAACCCGGGCCCCCAAAATAAAAACGGGCAACAGGGAATGGATTTTTCAAACCCCTGGGTGACCGGCTAGGAAAAAGAATCGCCCCAGTTCAGCACCTTTTTCCAGAGCACGGGGCACACGTACGTCTTCCCCGGGGGTACACTTGAAGGTTTAGGGAGCTGCGGATATTAAACTTTCCCTAGTGACAATTTGTGCGGGGGTGCCCTCTTCTTCACCACAAACATCTGAAGCGGGGGAAAAAGGGCATCGGTTTTGATATTCTTTTCCCGGTCAGAAATGGTTTCAAATTAAAACAGAAAAAAAACACTCCCACCGGGTTTGGGCGTGGGTTCAGATTTTCGCTTTTTTGGAGTAAGGGGGTTTCTTAGATCTGTGAAGATGTTTATAGGATCCCCGAGCCCCCCCCGGAGGTGGCGCTTTAATCTAAAGAAAGCTTAATGGCCAAAGCCCCCGGCCCCCCGAGGGTTATTTCTCTCAGCGGGGGGGAAAAGGGTCTTAAAAAAGAACCCACTGGTCCGATTCTGCCCTTAGGGCCCTTTTGGGGGAGAACCGCCCCAGCCCCCACGACGAGGCATCGACCCCAGAAAGAAGGTTCTCTATATCAGGCCGGATAGAACAGTGCCAAGGCAAAGGCGGCCTTTAACTTGGAAAAAGCTTCTTCGGCGGGTGGAGGCCACAATTTCGGGTTGGGTGCTTCTTGGGGAAGCCAAATCGGCACCACCAATGTCGAGAAATGAGGATAATTGCTGTAATAATTGGCGAATCCCCAAAAGTGTTGTTGGGCCCGGGGACCAAGGGGGCGTGGCCATGGAGGAGACGGACGTTTAGTGGTGTCCTCTGAGACCTGTCCCAGATTATTATCCAGGAAGGGAGGCTGGTCCTGTGGAAAATTGGGGATTTTTTAGCTTGGGGTGAGATGGTTTTCCGCAGGCTTTCAAGGACCTGTGCACATGCGATGGTGGGCCTCCCGATTAGGGGAAAAAAAAAAGAATGCATCCCAAATAGACAACTACGCTCATACAGGGGATCCCTGAAAATGTCATTAACAAATCCCGGAAGACTGCTGGGGCGTTTCATAGGCCGAAAGGCATCACAAACTCGAAGTGTCCTCACGAGTATTGAAGGCGGCTTCCACTCGCACCTTCTCGGATCCGAATGAGGTTGTAAGTCCCCCCCTTTGGTTCCAACTTGGAAAAATTTTTAGCCCCCGGGGAGATGATCAAAGTTTCGTAATCAGGGGGCAAGGACACCGGTTCTTAATGGTGATCTTGTTTAGACCGTGTTTCGATGCAGGGTCCCCCAGGATCCATCCTTCTTCTCCCAAAGCAAAAAACCGGCCCCCCCGGGGGAGTAGATTTATGGATGAAGCCTTTCTGTAGTTCTCCTTAATGTAGGGCACTTAGCCTAATCCCAGTACAAAGCGGGTAGACCCTACCCCCCGGGGTGCACATCCCCCGCAGCAGGTCAATAGGGCAATCGTAGGACCCGCGGGGGGGATGTGCAGCACCCATCACGGGGGGGCGAGGGACGCCTGTGACAGGGGGCCTGTGTAACTACCTACCTAATGGGGGGCCTATGTACCTACCTACCTATTGGGGGGGGCAATATACTTATATATCTACTAACCTACTAGGGAGACCTATATAGCTACCTACTGATGGACCCTGTATGCATATCTACTACTAGGGGGGGCTATGTACTGGTGGGACCCATTATATACCAACCTATCTACTGGGGATCCCTATGAACCTACTTATTGAGAGGGCCTTTATACCAACATACTTGGGAGACCTTATATAACTAATTACCTTCTGGAGGGACCCTATTTACCTATCTATTGGGGGGACATATACACCTATCTACTGTGGAGGGCCCTATATATATATATACCTACTGAGGAGACCTTATATACGTACCGACATATTGACAGGGTTTGTATAGGTACCTAATGGGGGCCTTAACCTCTATCCAACTGTGGGAACCTTTACACTTCTCTATCTACTGAGGGGGCCTATATACTCACTGAGCGGCTATTTAATTGGGGATTATATACCTCATCACCTACTGAATGAGTCTGAAAACTTACTGAGGGGGCCTATTTACCTACATTCTTAGGGTACTTATATATATATACCTACTGTGGGAGACCTATATACTTACTTACCTACTGGGGGGCATGTATAGGGTCTATCTATTTACCTGCTTATCTGACTTTTTTCATTTCTAATATCTAAGGTCTAACATATATAAAAGGAGTGTCTAACTATCTGCCTGCCTAATTTGGGAGGCTTCCTACTATATGGGGTGTGTACATACCTACTGTTGGCACATATGGGAGCCCTATGATCAGCTTGGAGCCCTTTTGCTGTTTGGGGTGTACAACTATTGTGTGGGACACCAAAGGGGGCACTATTACTATTTGGGGCACTATAGATGAGGAGTTTGTACAGAGGTTGGAATTGATAGTGAAGTGCTGAAAAAGAGAGAGAGAGATGTTTGTGTGGTAAATTCTACAAAGATGAATAGTGACCGGGAGAAGACGTCACTGCATTTTGTACCAGACCAAAAAAAAAAAAAAAAGGATGAGAATGACTCATCAGAGAAGACATCATGGAGGTTTGAGCCAGATTGAGAAGAAAAGGACAAAAGAACAACTCCCATCAGAGATTATGTTATTTTGCTTCTAGGTTGGATCAGTGCAGCATTCATTGTCATGTGATGTGACCTGAGCTGGTATCTGACCACTATGGGCGACATGTATGATTTTTGGCACCCAGGCTCCATTTTTATTGCTCTTATTTGTAGCATAGAATGCGCCTATTCCGCTTTCAGTCAATTTTTTTGTTTGCCTCTTTTACCAAAAAGCATCCAAACACTAGTGCAATACTACGACCTGAGACCATAACAAAATGTAGAAAAAAAATAATAATAGGGAATTTCTTGCTTTACGAGCTTGTCTTTAGAATAATGTAATGTAATAATTATGTATAATGTATGCAAATTATCAGGACCTGCAGTATTTTCTGTGCATTTTGCTCTGTTGTATTGTTCATCATGTCTAAATTTGTTTTGTATTGTAAAGTGATAGAAGAATGATATAATAGCACAGACAGGTTTACAAGCAACATGCTACTGCAATATATACTGATTATTTTGACTGCAGTGTGCAAAAGATGATAACCAATGTGTCTTGTAGTGTTTCATATCCTGATATTAAAGTCTGAGACTTTGTTACATGTATGAATTTTCAAAGCAAAAATATTGTTTCAATTAAATACTATTATATGTAATATAGTGCTACACTGCTATCCACATTTCTGAAAATGTTCTGCATCATGGGTTTAAGAATAGGATTTCTATTAAGAATATTTATAGATGTCTGTTTAATGTCAGCTTAGCTTTTTCTTGTTTTTCTTTTACTTTAAGTTGTTTTATTAAACTTTTTCAATAATTTTGAGTTTGCTGTGATCTTCAGTGATCACATAAATGGGGGTGCCCAAACCTCAATGGGACTGCAATGACTGCATGCACACTGCTACTACAGTGGAACTGCCAAATATAGCAAATTACAGCACTCTGCTACCTTCTGAAGTCCCACTAAAAGGGAACTGAGCATGTGAATGTACAACCACTGCTTCAGTCACACTAGGGCATCAGGACCCCAGTTCTTGGGTTCTCAGTAGTGGGACCTCCAAAATCCAGACATTTATCTCCTATTCTGTACAAAGGAGATAAATGTAATTTCAGGTCTAACTGCTTTAAAGCAGTTTTCCTACAAAGAATATTATTTATAGTTTAAACCAGTCCCAAAATTTTAAATACTTTATTTTAAATTTATATGCATAAAAAAGCTCATATCAAAAGATATCACAGGGACCGTGTTAGTATAGTGCAACCTGCTGTTTAATAGCTCTAATATGTCCATCCAAGTAAATGCACAGAGTTGGATATGCACACTTAGGGGCCGGTCACACGGCTTATTTGGCCGCGGATTGGCGCCGTACTGCGCGCCGGATTTGCGCTGCAGTAGGGCGCCAATCTGTCGCAGTAATTCTAATAGAGAACAGTGGATTCCGTCACTCCTACCCGCTCGGCGAATCCGCCGGGCGGGGAGAAAGTCACTTGCACATTATACAGGTGCAATACGCGCCGTGGATAATGCAAGTCTATGGGGCCGACGGGACGCGCCCCCGCACCTGCCCCTTATTCAAGCCGGAATTGCAAGCGCAATCCGGCTCGCAATTACGGCTTGAATAAGCCGTGTGAACCGGGGCTTAGGGCCTTATGTATGAAAACTGTCTAGCAGTAAGACTATCTTTGTTGCCAATAGCAACCAATCAGAACTCAGCTTTTATTTTTCCAGAAGCCTATATGAAATGAAAACTGAGTTTTAATTGGTCTCTATGGGCAACAAATACATTCTTACTGCAAGACAGTTTTCATACGTAATGTCCTTTGTTTTGCTTCTTTTTTTCTACACCAGATACAGATATAGCAAAGATAAACTTGAAGACAATGCAATATCTGAACTTTTGCTGTGATCTAAGAACAGTTAACATGGAAAACCGTGATATCACATCAACTTAAACCTTGCTGCAGTGGGACCCCTTATGTGGGGAGTTGGATGCGTATGGACCTGAGGCATTTTCTTTATATAGACACACTGGGTACTCTGTCAAGATATAGCTACAGCTGCCTAAGGAGTGAGTGTGAAATTTATGGACTCTTTTTTGGTTGAATTGAATGGAGCAGTCTTTTTTTTTTTTGAAGATCATGCATCAGAGACCAGATCATTTCTCTGATGACTTTTAATCCTCAACTGAATGGCACATAAAGATTCAGAAACTGTTTGTGTGAATTATGTACTGCATGGGAACAATCATTAATACTTTATACTTTTGTATTCATCAGCATGTAACATCTTCTAAATTAGCATTTTCTCACTGTGCTTGTGTTGGATTAATAAAAAGACTCCCATTATCAATCTGGATAGTTAAACCCACTGGTGCAGTTACTGATATGAGTTAAAGGAACTCTATATAGGCAACTAAAATAAATTGTGCTCTAATTTCTTAATATGTTGTCTGCTTTTGGAACTGAGGGGCAGAGTCATTACAGTCTGATCTTTGTTTAGTACTGGTTGGAATGTAACCACTGCACCAATCAGGTATTCCATTGACATAACCGCACAGGAAGTGATTGGCTTGTCACTAGTGACGTCAATGAAATGGCACATGACTTCTAAGGCCACCGATTGGCTGCAGCATAGTGCAGATATGCTGATCAGAAGTAAATACAGATCGGATCGACTGCTGGAGCTTTAAAAATGAATGATAAGGGAAATACAAATTAATCATTTATACAATTGGAGGCAACTGGTAAATTTTTTTAGTCAGACAGTGTTCTTAACTTTTCTGTAAAAAAAACTTTACAGTAAACAAGCTCTTACCACTGCTATAGAAGCTGACAGGTGGGTAGTCTCAGAACCCTTGTACTCCAGCTATTTTGTATTACTTTCTATAAATCATTCTGTAACAGACTTGAAACAAAGGGCATATAGAATTGGCATCTAGGACAACATTATGGTGATTGCTGCAACTTATGGGTTTAATAAAATAAAAAGTCTACCTTTTAAACTCATCTGAACAGAGGATGATGCTGTAAGTTCTGGAACCCGATGAACACTTCTCTTTACTACAATTAAATTACCGATTGAACCAACAATTTTTAAACTGAATTTCCAGGACACTGATTGGAGGGTACTTTCCAAAAACCTTTGATTGGGCACAAATTATAATTGTGTTCTTAAGCATGATTAATTTCCATAGAATCTTACTATTTTCCTATACTTAAATTACAAATATTTTTGCTACTTCTAGGAGAAATTTCATTTAAAAAATATTAAAATCCAAATAAGACTTTCAGTATATTGAAATCGGTATCTCATTTCATGTATGGAACCTATGTTTTTTTAAAATGTAATTGCACAAGATCATTTATTTTGGACAATATAGCAAATTCCAGTAACAAGTAACATTTTTAATGCTCAATGTGCACTGTAAAACATGTGGCTTCTGCATTTATAATACCTGCTGAAAGTTTGAAACCACACTAATTGGAGCTAAATGCATGGACATATATCATATGTATTATTGAGCATCACGGAGAGCCATTGTATAAACAGTTCACTACATGAGTGAGTGAGGTGGAATAAACAGGAGCCTGTGGAGAAAAGAGAAAGATGAAACTGTTTATATAGTAAAGAACCATTCCATATTTCATCAAAGGAATGACTTACTCTTAAGATGTTTAGTGCTCTGTTGTTTATGTTCAGCACTGCCTGGTACAAATAATACTTGTCCCTATAGGTTCCTGCAGGTATCCCTCACTAGAACACAGATCTTTACTTTATGGTTTAATATTGCGACGGGTAATAAAAATAACATGAGTATGACTTTAATTGTGGAGAGTTATGGCTTTGTTTTTACTAATGATTTTAAATACAACAGCTACAAAGTGAAAAGAAATAATCCGTAAGATGAATGACTAGGGGATAGCAGAGATGGTGCTGTATAAAATCTCACCAAAGCTCCCCCTTTCCAACCTCAATGAAATACAAAATAATTGTATTGTGAACAGACCGCAGCAGCCAGGTTTATTAACTAAACATACTGTCCCTCACCTTCTGACTCATCCTTTCTCACTCGCAGGCAGGATTCTCTCTCCCTCTGTACCAGTTGTTAGCTATATAGTGTTGTTACTGTACTTACTGTACTTATGTTAGGTTTATAAGCCCATTTGAATGTACAGTGCCCAGGAATTAATGGTGCTTTAAAATAAATAATTACAATTCTAATTTATGTCAACATTTATAGACTAATAATGTACTGTAAACCATTAACCAACATCAAATAAGACGTCCTTGAAAGCCCATACACTACCATAATTTTCTTCTCACCATTCTCTGGCCGATACCTCAGATATGCGGCATCTAGCCGGAAGGCATGGAATGGGGCAGAGTTGTTACTTTTTCTGGTGACCCTGCCTGCAGGAAATTGAATGATGGCAGAAATACTGTCACCCAGGCCCCAACAGCCATACCAAAATCTGAGGTCAATGACCCTTTTGAATTAACTCCATACATACAGATGTAGCAGAGTACAGCTTGACCGTGATATCACGGCTTTGCGTGTTATCTGCTCTTATCTATAAACAAAGGCCATTGAAAAGTATTGAGAAAGTAGAGATAACATTCTGTGATATCATGGTGCAATATCTGTTCTGTTTAGTTCTGCTACATCTGTACTGCCTTATCACCTTTCTACAAGAACCTCTCATCTTACCATTGCTATTATTAGTACAACCTGAAAACATAGAGGCCACTTAAAGGCATTGTGTCGCAGTAATGTGTGTTTTCTATAACCCTTTTTTTCTTAGTCGGTGTAATTTTGATTGAGAGTCTGTAAAGAGAGTTATATATTCCTGTGTGTGTGAGCCCTGCCCCCCTCCAGAGATAGTTCTCTGCTCTGTAAATTGCACGACACTCAGGAAGCTGCCATAAAGTAAACTCTGTAGGTTTGAGTCTTCAGAGGATTCCCTTCTCATTAGCTTCAGTGAGATCCTTCCCATCCCCTCCCTGCTGTGAGCTCAGCATGCTCTATTGTCTGCAGGGAGCAGGGAACCATGATTGTGGAGCCCAGAGGGGCAGCTACTGAATGTCTGCTCAGCAAGGCTGCCAGAGAAGAAGTAGACAAGTGTCCAACGTGTCCTCATTCCTAATAAAGTGATTGTGCTCTTGTCGCTAACGATTTTTGCACAATTCAAGATTTTTTCTGCTAATTTTAGTTCTCTCGCTTCTGACGTTAAAAATGCTTTTTTTTATAACAGATTTTGGCGCAAGAATTGTTTTTTTTAAACGGATTTTTGCCCTGAAATCCTTTGATTTACAGATTTTGACACTAATAAAATTCTCTCGCTTCTGACGCAAAAAATTTTTTTTTACGGATTTTGGCGCTAAAATCCTTTTCTTTATGGATTTTGGAGCTAATAAAGTTCTCTTGCTTCTGATGCCGAACTCCGTTCCGCTGCGGATTTTGCCGCCGAACTCCGTTCCGCTGCAGATTTTGCCGCCGAACTCCGTTCCGCTGCGGATTTTGCTGCCGAACTCCGTTCCGCTGTGGATTTTCTAAACGGAGTTCCGCTGCGGATTTTGGCGCCGAACTCCGTTTCTAAACTCCGTTCCGCTGCGGATTTTGGCGCCGAACTTTGTTTTGCTGCGGATTTTGGCACTAAAATCCGTTTCTAAACTCCGTTCCGCTGCGGATTTTGGCGCTAAAATGATACGTTATATTTATTTTCTGTTTCTTAGCAACATTTTTTCAATCTGTGTATAATCTGTCTTTCCTTAACATTAGGGACGTTATTTTTCCATTTTAATTGAATCTTATTTTTTTTCCTATTTTGTATGATTTATACATTTCTTGACTCCCTCATTTTGTAGTAATATTTATATTTATTATAGGACTATTTTTTATAGTTGTCCCCTTTCATCTTTAATTTTATGTCTGTATCTGTTGATATCAGTATTAGAGTCTTTATGCGCATCTCCACTGATTTTGTGCTACTGCGCATGCGCTAAATTTCACTTTTAATATGGCTTTTCTATCTCACCGGGTACATCTTGCCGCTTAAGTGCGCGCATTTTGTTCGTACATGCACAGTGCTATTGAGAGGACGCCGATCTTACCAGGTAAGTCAGCTATCACGATTAGAATTACGGGCAGCGTTTAATTGGACATCCCTCTTTGTAACCATGTATAAATAGACCTCCTTGTATACATTTATTGTAGCTATCTGTTCCATCATGTTGCATTGATCCAGTGGAGGGATCCTATCTGTATTATCATGCACCTTCCAGCCTAAATAACAATTTAAAATGTCATGCCTGACCTCAGGGACCTCAGGGGAGGTCAGGCATGACATTTTAAATTGTGGTTTCTCACCTCTTCTCACAGTGTCACCCGCTGCAGATGGTCTGACAATGGAAGCCTTATATGTTTTATGTCCATTGGCTTAGGGATGATTGCCCAAGTAGGAGGCTTGGGATCCCTTACTGGAGTAAGTAAATCACTGTATATATGAGGTTTCCCTGCTAATAGGTGGTGTCCACCAGACTTGATAATAGAAAAGGAGTTACTCCTTCACAATTAGAAAGTGATAACTTGAGAGGTTAGAAATCAGGTTTTTAAATAATGTGTATAGAGGTTAAGTGTTATACATAATAAAAGTTATGTTTTAGTGTTCTATAGATTGAGAACTGATAGAGTTTATGGCAAAACAGTAAATATACTTATTGGGGCGGCTCCCCTATCTGTTGGCTAAGTAGTCTTAGATGTGTTTTTTGTAAGGTTTTTTGGTTAGGGAATTTAATTTGCTTTTCTTTTTGTCTTTTATCATTTCATAATAAATTATATTTTATTCGGTCCTAGGGATTATACATTTCATGTGGCTTTGTCTTATATAATGTTTATGTTTACATAATTGTCTAGGCTCTAATAACTTGGCCTAAAATGATTGACCCGATCCCCCTGTCATTCTTGACTGCTTTTGCACAGTAAGAAAGTATTTGCATGGAGCAACATGGTGCATGTTTGATCCCTGGTCCATTCAAAGTCCATGGGACTGACTGAGACAGCCAAATACAGCACTCGGGTATCTCCGTTGGTCTCAGATTTTGGATGAACAGTGCACATGTTCCATCAGTCGCCAGCTGTCTTTGGATACCTCTGGACATCTGTCCTATTATTCCTGGTCTCTTCAGTATCTCCTTGACCATTTATTTTGGAGATCTCACAGCCCCTATACCACCTAATTTGTTCAGCTGTGACATATATGTGACATATATGTGCCATCTCCTACTTATTCCTTATTTATTTACCTATTTCCTTTTGGACTACTTTAGGTGTCACTTAATAAAGGCACATCAGCAAAACGTCGATACAATTTGAAATCTATCATCTGATATCCTATATAATTATGCTCTTGAGACAGTCTGTACCTGTGCAGGAATCAATATATCTGATTCCTGTAGCTTGATACATTTTCTTAAAATTACCACACAAATAAAAAACTTTCATATCATTTTATCAAATCACATCTCATACTGGTGTGCCGTGGAATTAAACTGCTCCATTCAAAGACTTCCTCACTGTGGGAGCAGGGACTTAGAGTCCCCCATTTTAACAATCAGTGGGAGTCCCAGCAGTGGCACCCCTAGTTATAAGCCATTTATCACTTATCCCATGGAAAAATGTGATAAATATCGATAGGGGCACAACCCCTTTAACAGGTTTCTATAGATTTACAAAGGGGAACTGCAGGCAGTTGAAAGGTGAGAAAAAATGCCACTTTCCGTTGATAAGGTATATAACATAGTTTTCTATCTCCATGTGTGTTTACGTTTTTCTCCCGAAAGAATTAAATGACAAGTGGGGGTTTTAATTTTTTTGGGTGCAATTTAAAAAAAGTCATCAAATTTGGGTTTTGCTAGGGGCATTTTTTTGTACTATTTTTAATATATACAGTCTAATTTGTATCTCACAAATCCTATATTATGTTATACCCTTTGACAAGCATCCTCCAAAACTGGAGCACATCTGACTCAAGACCATAGTTTAGGTTCTTTTAAATATTCAGCAACCTCTTCTTGTCACTAGTTTCAGTGTCTTTAAGTTTCATATGCTAAATTTCTTACATCATAAATGAATGCAGCATATTATGATTTTTATGTGTTTCTTAGGTTCTTCTTTTAGCCCTGAATAAAGTTCCCAGTTTAAAATTTTAAATAAAAAAATTACCCTCCACAAGCAAAACTGGACATTATTGTGAATTAATAAGTCGGAACCTGAAACGGCTTATGGTTCCTTCACCCGTGCCAAGTGTTAATTATCATGACATCAATCCCTCCTTTTTTCTCAAAGCAGCAATGTTTGAGAGTCGTCTATAGCTGAAGGACGTTAATCCAATCAGTGGCTCTGGGCCAGTGGGGTGCTTTCCTTTAAAAATGCCCAGAACTGCTGTCCCCTACACTTTAAAAAAAAAAAAAAAAGGCTTTAACTTAACAAAAGAAAACTAACTAGAATAAACAGGAAAATGGATAGACTGCCAAGAGCAGGAAATCTGTTTTTTTTGTCCAAGTAAAATGGCAATGGTGTTATCTGTACTAGCTTTCACATGCAAGATTACATACAATGCCTGTGTGTATTTTCCTTTGAACACTCTATTTGTTGTTGAAGAGGAGATGATGTGATCATTGAAGGGTTAGCAGGATTATATACATTGTGTCTGAGAATGGCTTCATTATGTTCTGCTATGTTCCAGACAGTCCCTTGTCGGGACAGTATAGAGATGATGGCCCCTTAGAAGGGGAAAAAATCAATTTTTTTAAAAAAATTTAATTTTTCCTAAAAACAATAAGGGGTTTTTTCCTAATGTTGAATATAATTTAAGTGATACTAGAAATTGTTAAAACACTACTCCCTATTAGTTTTCGATTTGCATTACTTTTAGCAAAGAAAAGGACCATAAGAAATTTTAATCCAGGGGGGCCAAAAGCAAGCGAGGGTGAAAAAGCATCAGGGAGCAGAGTCTAAGGGGCCCCTGGTTTTCACCAGACCTCCCCACAAGCCCAAGTTGAGTTTGGGCTGTGGAAAGGAACCCCCAGGTAGCTACCCCTGATGTGACTTGCTTGCGGTAGTGGCTGAGGTATAGGGGGTTTACAGAATCACAAAAAACTCATAGCCCAGGGACAGGCAAAGGTCGGGGAAAAACGGGAAAAACCCGGGTTAATGAATGGAGGAAAGGGTTTCGGAAATACAAGATAGAAAAGAACCCAGAAAACTTTCTCAAAAGGGAAAAGGCACAATAGTTTCCCGCAAGAAAGAAAGGAAAAGATATAGGGCAGCATTTTGAAAAAAAACCCAAATTTACCGGACACACGGGCCTTTTTAAAAACCCCACAGAACCTTTGGTGCTGGCCCTGGGGAGCGGGGGAAACGGGGATGTAGCGGGCAGAAAAAGAGCGGGGGACCAGGAGTGGGGCCAAGGGTTTAAGTCTTTTGACTGGGGGCCCCCAATCGTTCCCGGCAGCATGTGAGAAAAGGGTACAAGAGTGTGCCCTTTGACCCGACGTGCAGGCTGCGGGGCAGCTTGTAACAGTAGCCTCCCTGGGCCTACCCCTTGTTTTTGACTAAAGAAACTTCAAAAAATGGTCCCGGTCCAGAATATTAGCCTCCGACTCCCAGAACCTCTTTTCTGACCCGAACCCCTTTTCCCGTTGATAAAAAAAATTTCTGCTTTTTCCCCCCATTTTTTTTTCCGGGCCCAAAACCACTCAAAAATATCCATAGAGTTTGGGGTTCAGGGGGAAAGGGTAAACATCCTCCGGGAAAAGCATTTTTGGGCTACCATTTTTAGGGGGGAGGCATGGAAGGATTCTGGGTGCGGGGAGATTTAGTCAGGCCGATTTTGGGAAGCCCTGGGTTTAAGCTTGGAGGGCCTTGAATAGACCCAAATCATGGGGTCAAAATTTTTACTTGGGGATCTTCAGGGTACGTACATAGCATTATTTACACCCTTTTCCCTTTATTTTCCAAATTTTCAGAATCTTTTGGGTTTCACAATAGCTAAACTTGAGGTAGGTTTTTAGGGGGGGTTTTACCGGAAAACAAAAATAAAAGGATAGGCCCCTGGTCGAATTGGAAACCCCTTTTTAAGAAAAAAATTTTTACACAAGTTTTGAAGTTTTTGGGCCCTTTTTGGCGTGGGTGGGACAAAGGGTACAAGTTTTTTTTTCCCAAAACATTTTTTAACCCCCCCTCTTTCCCTTTACCATTGGTTTGGGAAAGATGGACCCCAGGAGAAAGCAATTTGCCTGGGTCGGTACAGAGTGGGACCCCAGAATTTTTAAAAAGAATTGAACCCCCTTAGTAAAGAAAAAAATATCTTGGGGGAAGGGCCCTGCAAATGGGAAATAAGCCAGAAGAAAATGGTCATCAAACTGTAAACCAAAAGGAACTGGCAAAAGGGGAAAGAAGGGGGGGACAAATTTTCGAGAACCAAACCCCAAAGATTTGGTTTTTGTCCAGAAAAGGGGGGTAAGTTTTAGTAAAGAAGTCCATTGGGCCCTATGAGTCCAAGCAAAAAACCCCCCCCCCCTCCGAATGGGAAAGGGTTTTTCAAAAGGCCAGCAGGTTTTTTGACAGGGGGTCGCCGCCGGGACAAGTGGAAAAAAAAAAACATAGTCCTTTACAGATTTTGGCCACCAGTAAATTTTACGGGAATTTAAGAGCAAGCAAGATTTTCGAACTCCAGGATGCCTGGCCACCAAAGAAAATTGGGGCCCCCCCTTCAAAATTCTCTTCCCCCCCCCTTTGAGTATGGGGTAAAATGCTTTTCCCCGGGGAAAAAACGTTGGAGGTCCCAAAGGGAAACTTTTAGAGATCAGGGATTCGGGGAAGGAAAAAATTCTGAGGTTTTTAACCTAGGCCTACCCCATCCGAAGCAAAGAAAAGGGGCATTGGCCTTCACGTTTTTATCCGCAGGTCTGAAGTGGATCAGGAAATTGGGAAAATAGAAAAAAAAAGGGGCATCTGGGTTTCCGCTGAAAAAAAATATCGGCTGGGCGGAGATAAAAGGGGATAACTTTGGGGGGGGGGGGGGTCTTGTAGATGTTGACCCCCGGTTTTTCCCAACCCCTTCCCAAAAGATGGCTTCATTTTTCCAAAGCCAACTTAATGGCCAAAAAATTTTTGACCCCAATCGTTTTAGTTTCCTTTTTTTAGGGGAAAAAATTTTTAAAAAAAAAAACACATGTGAACCTTCCTTTGGGGAGTGTTTTTGTTTTGAGGGGCCCACCCATCCAACTAGAATCCTGTCCTACCTTGAAAAGGGATATATACCCCAAAAATAGCTGTTTGAGGATTGGTGAGTTACTGACCTGCCTTTAAATCCCTAGTAATGTTTTAAAGCTTTTCAATGGGTCAGATGTGATTTAAAGGGACACTACTTTAGGTGGTGCTGGAGTCCTACCTGTCTTCCCTTGAGCTAATTTGAATAAAATCAAGGCCGGGTTACATAGTTACATAGTTTGCAAGGTTGAAAAAAGAAAGATGTCCATCCATTTAAGCCTATTGTCCTGCAGTGTTGATCCAGAGGAAGGCAACCCCTCCTCCCCCAGGGTGAAGCAAATTGTCCTATTTAGGGAAAAAATTTTTCCCCAACTCCAATCTGGAATCACTCAATAACCTTCTTCAAAAACTCCCTTTTTTGCATCACTGAGCCTTTGCTTACCTACTTGCCCCTTTTTTCCCCCAGTTCAAGAAAATTCCTCATTTTACTTCAACTTTTTTATGTGGCACGTATCAAGTGCTTAAAAAAAATCCAGATATAGGGCATCCAATGCCTCACTCCGAGCCAGTCTAAAAATTAACCCCTCTAGAAGCGATTAGATTAATTTTGAGACACCGATTTCATAAACCCAACTGAACGGGTTTTAAATATTTATTTCAAATGAAATAATTTGTGCCAAAAAGCAAAAAAAAAACAAAAGAAAACAATTATGTATCCTTGGGTTTTTGTGTAAAAAAAATACTAACTGGACAGGATTCAGAATCCGATGAGTATTTTGTCCTTTTTTGTATGGATGCAGCCTTTTCACTCTACACGGCCCCTATCCCAAGATCCCTAATTGCTATTCCCCCGCTTTCAGCCACACACACTTTTGTCACCCATGCACTTTGCACTCAAGGCACTTATCTGAAAATAAAAGTACAGTCGGGGGCGGGTTCATCCCATTTTTAAGCAAACCACCTCATATTTATGTAACATGGCGGGACCAATATTTATACTAAACACTTCTCACCCTTTCTCTCACCCCTACACCAACATAGATTGTAAGCTCTTGTGAGCAGGGCCCTCACACCTTACACATTACTGTGTAATGCTTGGTTTTGGTTGTATTTAAACCCCCTAAATTGCAAAGTTCTGCTGAATATGTTGGACCCTATACACTCCCCGGGGCCATTTTAATTAGGTACACCATGCATAAGGGGTTTTGACCCCCTTTTTGCCTTCGAACTGCCTCAATTCTTCGGGGCAAATTTTTCAACAAGGTTTTGCAACATCCCAAATTGGTACCAAGGGCCCAAAGGTGCCAAAAAATATTCCCCACACCTTTGACACCCCCCCCCCACCACCTAACCGTTGATAAAAGGGCGGGAAGGATCCTGCTTCATTTTTTTGACGCCCAAATTCGACCCTACCATCCAAGTCGCACAAAAAAACGAGACTCATAAACCAGGCAACGTTTTTTCCAATCTTTTCTGTCCAATTCGATGGGTTGGGCAAATTGGAGCCTCATTTTTCCTGTTCTTAGCAAAAAGGAGTGGCACCCGGTGTGGTCTTCTGCTGCGTACCCAACTGCCCAAAGTTCGCCGTACTGTGCGTTCAGAGATCCTTTTTCCTGCCTACCTTGGTTGTAAGGGGTGGCTATTTGATCATTTGCCTTTCTACAGCTCAACCGTCGCCCATTCCCCTTTTTACCTTTTCATCAACAAGGCTTTTCCCCGCCCAAAAGGACGCCGACACTGATTTTTTTTTTTTTTCGGACCATTCTCTGTAAACCCTAGAGAGGGTTGTGCTGAAAACCCCAGGAGATTAGCATTTCTGAAAACTCAGACCAGCCCTTCGGGCACCAACAACCAGCCACTTTAAAGGCACTCAAATCCCCTTTTCTTCCCCATACTGATCCGGGTTTGAACGCAGGAGATTGTCTTGACCATGCTACTTTCCAAAATGCACGAGTTCCACCATTGAGGGATTAAAAATTTAAATGTTAACGAGCATTGGACAGGTGAAACAAAAAAGTGCCCGGGGTGTATATATTTATATTAAGATTATTGTTAAATTGATAAATACTGAGATTATTGTTATTATTTTTAAGGCAGGGTTTACCTCATTCCTCTCCAGATCAAAAAGATTGTCATTTTCCTCTGTAAATATGGTTGAGAAAAAATTGTGTAATAGGTTTTCTTTCTCCTCATCACTCTACAATATCTCCTTCACCACTTTTTAAAGGACCAACATTTTCAGCTTTAATATTTTTAATATTTAAAAAAATTAAAAATTTTTGGGGGGCAATTTTTAAAATCTCTTTGGCAATACCTTTGTCTCAACGGGATGAAATTTATTATTTTTTAAAAATATTTAATATTTTACTTATAGCTTTTTAGTGCCTCTTCACTGCCTTCCTGTTTAAGTAGCTTAGACGCTTTCTTTTTCTTATTTATTACCTCCTTTGTATCTTTTGTTTTTCGCATTTTTTTTTTCCATTTTAACTTTTAATTTCAAAAGGGTATTACCTCTAAAACAGTGGTGTTTAAAAGATGTTTTTTTAAAATCTCCCATTTTGTATCTATTTGTTATTTTTTTAAACCTTGTACCAGTAAATGTGGTTAAGGTCCTTCTCTAAGCAGATTTAAATTAGCCTTCCTGTAATTCAATGTTTTTGTGGCTCCTCTACCAAAGACTCTATTGAAGAAAAAGTGAAAATGTATTATATTGTAGTTACTATTTCCTAGGTACCCCCAACCTAAACTTTTGTTATTTTGTTAGGTCTATTGGTCAATATTTATTGTCTAAAAGGGCTTCCTCTTTAGTCGGCTCCTGCATTAGTTGGGAAAGGTAACTCTCTTTAGTCATTGACAAAAACCTGTTTCTTTTGTGAGAGCTACAGGTTTCAGTTTACCAGTTGAAGTTGCCAATAATAACAACCTCATTAAAATAGCGCCCCAATCTATTGTTTGAGGAGTCACTTCCGTGGGCCCCTGTTATATTTGGTGGCCTATAGCAGACCCCTAGTAAAATGTTATTATTATTAAACCCCATGTATATCTACCCATAATGACTCCACATTTTCATTTCGTGTATCTATATCTTCACAAAATGTTGGCTTCAGACAGAATTCTACATGAAGACATACACCTCCCCCCTTTTGATCTTTTCTAAACATAGCCCACACTGTCATTAACCCCCCATGTCTCATTTAAACCCCCACAATCATATTTTTCTTTCAGACATTAAAATTCCATTCATAAATTATGGGTCTCCCCTCGTAAACTCCCCCCCCAATTGTACAAATGCACACCGGGCTTGCTTTCCCTACCGCTAATAAATGCCTCAAACCCGGGGTTCAGTCACTCACTGGTTGCCCATTCAGACAGGATACATAAAACAATCACTCCACCTAAAAGCTCCCACAGGGGGTGCACCCCCCTACATCTCCTCCCCATCCTGTCACCACCCTACCCGGGCTCTCCGCTCTGCTACTGATCTAAGTTTACAACCTCACCATCCGAACCTCCCATGCCCTCACAAGATTTTGCACGTATTGCACTAGTTTCGGGAACATTTTACCCCATGGATGGCACACTCACAACCCTCGCGTTTTAAAAGGGTTTTTCTGAAAACCCATCTTTCTTAGAAAAGCCTACAAGATCCCTAATTGAAACCCCCCCCAAATTCTGTCACACTTTTCTTTACTTCCTAAATTTTGGGCACCCACGGGCACTTATCTGATATAGATTATGTTGGAGGGCGGGTTTCATCCCTTTTTTGTATACACCCCAATTTAGTAAAAAGCGGACCTTGAAACCAAGCACTTGAACCCTTTTTTCACCCATACACCCTAATAGATTTAAGCTCTTGGAGCAGGGCCCTCAAAAACCGCGTGTCGTTTGTACTATTTTTTTTATAAGTAATTCTGATTTTCTGTGCTTAATCCCTCAAATGTAAAGTCTGCGGAATATGTTGGCGCAATATAAAAAACGATAATTATTATTTTTAAATATTATTATTATTAAATTTATTGGTGAGGCTCCGGGCATTGGTAAGCAATTTAGAGGTTTAGTTTACTCTTTCACTGCACCCCCTAATTAATGACTAATTTCCAGCTCTCTATCTCCAATATTTTACACGCTATGAGTAAATTTCCCCCTCCCCCTCCCTATTTAAATACTTTTTCCAAAATTCTTGCTATTTTGTCCCCCAATCGCGCACCCTCCTCATTTTGGGGCACCCCCCTACATAAAATTACATAAACTGCCCCATCTTGCCAATATAATATAGGTTGGTTTTTGAAAAACCAAGGTCAGTCTGACTATTAAGTTGATTTTTCTTCTATCCATAGAATATTTCAGAAATGTCTGATAGGTGGGGGTCAAAGCTTTTAAACTCACCGATTTTAACTAAGTTTTTCCCTTTTGGGAAACCAAGGCCTATGGGCTGCGAACATAGGAGAAAAAAAATGAAAAGGCAGAGACCCCCTAAAGAGTTTTAGAAACCCTTTTGGCCATACCCCTCATTCAATGCAATGCATTAAAAACATTGCAATTTCCCACAAATAAAACATGGGGTATATCCACTGAAAATACATTAACCCTGTTAAACTGCATTATGGCTCAAATCTTTAGTAAATGACCCATGACAATCATTGTTGATACCTAGACCATTCATAACCCACCCGAAAATATCGGCCTTTTGGGGCTCAAATGGGATCTAAAATTTTTAAATTGCGCCGATGCTGTCATGTTTTATTGATGTTCTTTGTATGTATTTAACTGTTTATGAGTTGATTTGTATGCATGCACATCATGTACGAATGAAGTCAACACATAAACATTTTAAGTTAAAAGTTGTAGACAAACCCATGTAATTTAAAAAGGGTTGAAAAAGACTATGTATACATAAAAGACTGTCCTGTTCACAATGCTGACAAACTAAAAATTTGCAACAAACTATGTGTGTTGATTAGTGTGCAGGGCAAGAAATATATCTGTAATTCTTTGCAACTAAATAGTAAAAATAACAAATATGTAGTTTACACAATGCTGCTCGATTATAGTGCAGGTTACATAGATAAGTCAAGGATTAAAAGAGTTTTTGCACCAGGCTGTTTCACTGAAATTTAGCAGTTTTGCACTTACTCTGTCTCTTTGGGCTGTGGGTGGTTCTACATCTGTGATTAACATGTTCAACTTCTAGAGAGCTGTTACTCTGATGGTGCCGGGGATTGCTATCTCTAACAAGATTACAGATACGGCATATGTTCCTTTTGTTTCCTTTTGTTTAATGAAGCTAATTTTGCTAGAAATACTTAGTTTGCTTCACTCTGAGTTCATCAGTGGTTTGACCTCGATCCCTGCTCTCTGCTGTAGCAATCAATAAAAGACCCCTGACAAAACTAATTTGTAACAAATGCCCCGATGCAGGTTTGCCATAGAAACCGTGTGCAAATCAAAAACTCTTATCCATGACTAAATAAAAAACTATTGACCAGTATTTAGAAAAAGTCTTTAATTTTAACTGTCCCTTTATGTTTAACGCTAACTTTGTATTAAAAACCCCTTTAAGTCTTTGTGTTATCACTGTATGTAATTCTAATTTACTTATAGAGTTGGACCAAAGTACTAGAGTATTCTCCTGTGGGCTTAAACAGTGTCATAATAATGTACACCTAATATTTCAGGGCTCCAGAGGTGTAGCAGAAGACAATCTCATTTGGAGCTGACTTTTGATAGCCTATTAAACCCTACGTGTAAATATTACTTAAGAGTGCCTGTGCACATGTCCAAGAGTGAACCCTAAAAATAATTTCCTTTCGTGGGCGCAGGACAGTGTATGGGTGGTAAACTATTATATAGATGTATATTTTATCTATAAGAATATAAGAAAAACAAATTTAAAAATATAGAGATTTGTAAATGCAAAAATGTATTTATACTGTATTCATTAATTCACATTAAAAACACGTCAAAAATACAAATTAGGGAACAAAAGCTGATATTTAATTTTTTTTTGCACTTTTAGAGTGGACAGCAGTTTTTTTTTTCCATTTTTCTATTAGCATCACGTTTGCTTTGGGCTTTGTCTTCCTTTGTTCTCGATTACTTGCTGGGGTGTTTGGATGATGAGCATTTCATTTATGCTTTTGATTTTTAGAATTATTATTATGTATCAATTTCAACCAGCTCTTACTTTTTTAGAATCTTTTGATGTATTTTTGTAAAAATATTTTAAATATACTAAACTATATGCTGATTTTATAGAAACTCAGTAGTAAATTCTTAGTTAATTTAGCTGACATTGACATTATTCATCTTGTTTCTAGTTACTTTGTAAAGATCTGAAAACCAAAAGGGCCCATAAAAAAGTGATTTTTAAAGGTGAATGCGGACCCTAAAGGTTTTCCCCCCAAAAGAAAAGGGACCATTACCCGAAACTGCTTTTCGTTTAAAAAAGCTGAAATCCACTTAATGTAAAAATATCCCTCATTCAGATTTTTTATACATTTGACTTATGAGTGATTGCTCGAAACTTACACTAATTGGTTCACCATGAGAGTCCCACAGAGCTTCGTACTGCAGAACCCCTCATTTAGAATATTCACTTCATAGTAAGGGCAGAAATGTTTAGGCTTAACAGCTAGTGAGAGTAATTCAACATGAGGACATTTTAATACTACGGAATAAAGGGGTTGCTTGCCATGAACAAAATGTTATCATTTACCCAATGTAGAATCTGTTGGGTTTTCGGGTGGCTTAATAACTGTTTAGGGACAACTAGGTCTTGAAAGTATTTACTACAAAAACTAATATAGAGATACACTTTACAAAGAGGAAACCTAACAAAAAAAGGGGACAAAGGCAGGAGAGGGTAATGGGAGATTGGGAGGGCCTAGTGAGTCCTTGTATGCAAACTTAAATATCAGCCACACATGTACATACAGAATATACATTATCCACACCTGGAAAATATATAATCTTAGCCAATAAGCATAATCCCTGTAAATTTGGCAGACAATGTTGTAGAGGTAGGCACTTTCCTGTACATGTCATTATTGGATCTAGAGAAACGTCAAGCAGACTTGCAAGACAGGCAAAGAAGTCCTTGACTCACCCCTCCAGGTTTAGGAAAACCATCTATCATATTGCTTCAGGTGGGATCTTCAGGTGATAAGCCATGCAGTTGTCCTATTTTCCTTGTAGAAGATAATGGTATTGTCTCCCAGGCATAGTGACTCTTGTTTTCTTAAGTGCATGGCAGTAGTGTTGAGCGATTTTTATAGACAAAGTTGAAATCGGCAAGGTTTTTATGGTGATCGAAATTTCCAGATCATCGATAATTAAGGTTAAAATCTGAGCATCATCTATTAAGATCGCGCCTTTTTCGGCGCTTCCTGTAATTTTGGCGGCCAGCAAATCAGATTATAGAATAGAGCAGGGTGAGATGTGTGTGCGACGTCATGACTGGGATGGTGTATGGATGCGATTGGCTGGAAAAATCACATGACCTCGTTTTACATAGAACAGCGTTTCCTGTTTCAGCCTCAGTGTCTCTCAGCGCCTCATAGGGATAGGACCTGCGCTCTGCGTGTGGCCAAACCGCTCAGCGAAATTAGTCTATTTCTGCACAGAGAAACCTCTACTATTAGCTGCGATCCTTCCAATTTAGTTATATTAGAGATTTGAAGATTTTATGTAGTTAGCTAGAGAATTTTAAAGCAGCATCTACCGCTGTAAATTCACGGCGGGGGGAGCAGGGGGGGGGGGGGCTGCGGGCGAACACAGACAAGCTCTATCTATAAAGAACACAGGATAAAGTTCACCAAGCCTTAGGGTAGGGGGTGTAGTGGAATATGTTTATTATTAACGGTTTGCTGTTGAATTATTTCCTGGATATGGGCAGTCTGAACTTATATTGGATACACATCATTTCTATTAACTGCAGGTCTCTTTGGTCAAAACTACAATTTTATTATCAGTATACATTTCATATATGTGTTCATTTTAATTTTACCCTTTACACCTGTGACTGTTGATATATCCACCTTGCAGTTAAATTACAATCCAGCAATCTTGTAGTCAGCACAGGTTGTTTGTTGCCAAAAATAACGTGTATCATACGAAAACATAACAGTTACGTGTTTTTTGACTTTTGCGCACCCAGCATTGTTCATTGACGCAGCATCCACGTAAATCTTAAAACAGCAATTCTATATTCACCACAGGTGAATTGAAAGGTGCAAAAAATACCGTTTATTATACCAAAACATAACAGTTACGTGTTTTTTGACTTTTGCACACCCAGGTTTGTTCATTGACGCAGCATCCACGTAAATCTTAAAACAGCAATTCTATATTCACCACAGGTGAATTGAAAGGTGCAAAAAATACCGTTTATTATACCAAAACATAACAGTTACGTGTTTTTTGACTTTTGCACACCCAGCATTGTTCATTGACGCAGCATCCACGTAAATCTTAAAACAGCAATTCTATATTCACCACAGGTGAATTGAAAGGTGCAAAAAATACCGTGTATTATACGAAAACATAACAGATACGTGTTTTTTTACTTTTACACACCCAGCTTTGTTCATTGACGCAGCATCCACGTAAATCTTAAAACAACAATTCTATAGTCACAACAGGTGAATTGAAAGGTGCAAATAATACCGTGTATTATACAATAACATAACTGATAGGTGTTTTTTGACTTTTCCCACCCAGCTTTGTTCATTGACGCAGCATCCACGTAAATCTTAAAACAGCAATTCTATATTCACCACAGGTGAATTGAAAGGTTCTGTGACTTTTATAACCTAAGTGTGTTGCCTAAGATGTAGCACGTATCCATTTGACTCTGGTGGATGTTAATTTCAGTTTCTCCAGCCTTGTTTGGGTATAATAATGAAGGTGTTGTTGCTCTCCCATAGACTTTAATGGTAATCGCTTATAATAGATGCTCACTATCGAAAAACCTTATCGATAGCGGCCGACTATCGACTATCGCTCGATCTCGATAGCCAACGCAATCGCTCAACACTACATGGCAGTGTTCATTGTTTATTTAACAAAAAAGGTTTATATCTAGAGATGAGCGAATCGATTCTAACGAAGAGGAATTCGTTTAGAATTTCAGGAAAACTTCGGTTCGGAACGAAATCAAACTTTGGGGTACTTCGGGTGAACGAAGTGTGCTTTTGATTGATAAAAATGGCTGCGAGCACAATTTCGCTACATGGGGCAAAGCACTCTGGGAGGGAAAAGGGCATAGCCTGCATGACATGTCAAGGTGAAGCCAATCAGAGACGGGCGGATTCTGTGACGTCACCCCACTTTTAAGTCCGGGCGCGACGCCCGGGGGCTCACACTCCCCACTGTGCCCTCGGGAAGGTCTTCCCCGGGCTGATAGCTCTTACGAAAAAATTTATTTTTATATAGCGATTTTGGGGTGTCTCGCTTGTCTCAGAGACTTTTCCCCCAAGTTCTATTTTTAATTTTTTGAGGAGATTTGGGTCTAAAACCAGTGTGCGTCCACTGCAGCGCATATACATTCAATATCCCAAATGGGGTCAAGCCAGTTCCGTTTTATTCTTTAAAGAAACAGGTTTTTTCAATACAAATACCACTTCATTTTTTTGGGTGCTCAATTCGTTGCGCAATTTACTTCCCGGGGTTAATTAAGCGTTATTTTTTGGGGCTGACCCCAAGAAACCGTTTTTTTCAACGCCAAAATAATACATTTTTCCTGTAGAATTCACAAGCAAAAGGGTTTAAATTTAAAATGATCTCTTGGTGGGGCGTAGAAAAAACGCCCAAATTTTAAAAAAAGTACAAATATAGTTTGTGGGCTCAAACTTTTGGGCTTTTACTCCCCGGGGTTAATTAAGCGTTGTTTTTTTTGGTGTGCTGACTGAGATGGCCGAAATTTCAAAAAAATTTGGTTCGGGTACTTCGCCGAAATTTTCCGACAAAATTCTTTCGGTCCGAATTATTCGGCACGAATCACGTTTAAAAAAAGCTTTTCCCGGGTGCCCAGAGCCCGCAGGGGGCTGTGAAGTTGGCCCAAACTTAAATATGCAGAGGGCGCTTGGTTTTTTCCCTACAAAAGTGTGTTTTAGTAGACAGCCATACTGCCGCCCTCTTAGAATCGCTTCACTAAAAATTCCCT